>JAJOOR010000150.1:0-18354 GCA_036250505.1 Solanum acaule
CCCCCCCCCCCCCCCCCCCCCCCCCCCCCCCCCCCCCCCCCCCCCCCCCCCCCCCCCCCCCCCCCCCCCCCCCCCCCCCCCCCCCCCCCCCACGACATCACATGCAGGTGATGAATAGCCACTAAAATAGACCTAAAAAGACGTTAAAAATACAACAATATAGATCCACATGAAATTAAGAATTAAATCAAACATGTTGCATGCATAAATTAAGTGGAGAAACTCATAAATAGAAATTTGTTTATATCCCACTCCCTAATTACATCATTTAAATTATTAAGAAAACTATAGCATAAGCTTGAAAGTGAGTATCTATTTCTAAACACACATAAGCAAATCGATTCAAGAATATTTTTTTGTTGCTAACTACCTAAATGTGATTTAGATGAAAAAAGTTTCCTGAAGTTTGCACACTATCTTCGTAACCTGAAATTGAATGAGTTAGGGATAAAGGGAAAGCTGGAAAATTCAGTAGAAGAAAATAAGAAAGAGACTCAATTATACTCTTTGGAGTTTTCAATGATGTAGGTTTCTCATATTGAAGGTACATGAATGCTCAATTAATGGTTTTGTAAATAAATGAAGAAGCTACCACAGCTGGAAAGAGAAAATCTATTAATCTATTAAGAAAAATCTTATATGAAAAGGTTTACAAATGGAGATTTTTGCACTTTTCAAAATGGTCTTTGATGAAAGTTGAAACACCTCTACACCTCATAAGAAGAAGAAGAGACACGTATATTCCATAGATGCAAAAAGGACACGTGTTACTTGTGTACAACACTTCAACTATGAAGTATGGAGAAAAATAAATGAAGCTCAAATATCAAAATTACCCTTTACTGTACTTCTTAGTTTGCTTTTTGTACAACTGTTCATTGCAGTATTAGACCTTTTGTTGTTCGCTTATATAAGAAAAACAAAATCATACGTTTATTACTGGTTGAATTTTTGGGAGACAATCTTTTGTCTCGCATTATTAGCCAGTGGTGTCTGATGATTATTAAATGTTTAGACAAGGGTAGTTGAATTTTAGATTTGAAAACGGTAGGAAGTTAATCAATTTGAGTCCTTTATGTTAAATTTGAATGGAGTTCATGGTGTGTTGCCACTGGTTTCGTAACCAGTGGCTTCAAACTTTTAATATTAATATATTGTTTTCATATTATAAATAAGTTTTAATATATTGAAATAGGTAATTAAATATTAGATGTATTGTGTTGTTTAAATTCTATTAAAGTTATGTTAATTGAAGGAATTAAGACTTACCCTTAGTCTTGAGCTTTAGGAAATTGATTATATATTTCAGTGGGTTTTTGTGTCTAGGCTAGACATATAGTAATATGTGTGTCTATAGACTCGTTAACTTAAAAATTATGCATACTTGATAGATTGGAAACGTTCGGAGGCATTGAGGAAAGGAAAAACATTGGAGAAGTAACTTGCTTGACTTCGGTTCTTCGGTGGAGGTAGGTTATGGTTTATTCTATGTCATAGAGAGACTTTCAATAGTCATTGATAGTCACTGAGTGATATTGTGAAATTTTTTATGTACTTGGTTCTTCTGATTTGGACAATTCATGTGTTGTTTGTGATTGGTTTGAAATTCAAAGACCGTGAAATCCATAATCTTTAACTTGTTCTATTGAAATGATGCCTTGAACAAAGAAGACTTGCTGAAATACCATTAATGAAGTGGAAAGTGATGAAATAAATGATGAATTAATTATGTTGTTGAATCAGGTGCCATGAGTCAGCACGATATATTTGGATCATATTCTACGAGATGGCATGATATATTTGGATCAAGTGCCATGAGCCGGCACGATATTATTGGATCAAGTATCACTTCCGACACGGTAACATTAAAAGAAAACATATTAAAACAACTTAATGTACTCAATCTCAATGAACCCAATTCCCAAAAGATCTTGGTGTGGAGGCATGGGTCCTCATCTGTGTTCGTGATATTAGTGATTCATTACGTACGTACGTTCTTTAGTGTTGTTGTTGTTTGTTTCTTGCCCCATGCTAAGTGTCATAGCTGATTTTATACTATTACTTATTACGTATTAGTTTCTATTTTGAGTTGATCGATGATATCTACTCATGAGTACATGTTGTCATGTACTGACCCCTACTTATGTTTTCTTCGTTTTTCTTTTGTGGAGTGCAGCGAGTGTACCATCGACTTTGACTCGCCCTCAGCTCTAGCGTTTCATTTCTTCTGGAACAATCAGAAACACTTTTTTATTTCAGGGTGAGCTATTCCTTCTAGCTCGTGTTAGATTCTCTCAGTCATGGCATGATGTTCTTAGATTTCGAACACAGAGTATTATATTTATTTATTTTGGTGTCTTTTAATATTTTTAGACCTGGTATTTTGAGAGTAGATGTCTTTAATGTGATGACTTTCAGGTTTTGGGAATAATATGTAATCGACTCTAGAGGTTTTTTATTGTATATTTTAATAAGGTTTGAGCTTCCGCATTATGATCGTATTTCATAAGTTGAATAATTAATATAAGTTGGGGTTTGAATTTGTTGGTTCACTCACCTAGGAGGTTAAGTGTTGATGTCACTCATCACTCGTTTTGGATCGCGACAGTGAGAAATTCTAGGGGTGGTTTAGAGTTGATATTTTTGTCTTTATCTTTTAGATTAATTAAGAATTTTAACTGCTCCTACAATAATTTTTATTACGTTCTAGTTAAATCATTAATTTGTTTATGTTTTAAATTAGTAATTTGCAACACTGTTTATTTTTAATCCTATTTTTTAGAAGTCTTGTTCTAAAATTCGAGCGGCTTGAATTTAACCGTTTTTTACTTTTTGGTCACTTAGTATTTTTTTTTCTTTTTTAAATAGTTTATTTAAATTTCTTTTTTTGGTCAATTGTCATTGTTTTTAAATTTTTTATGTTCTAAATTATTAATTTGCAACACTTTTTATTTTTAATCCTATTTTTTAAAAGTCTTGTTGTAAAATTCTAGTTGCTTGATTTTAACTTCTTTTTACTTTTTGGTCACTTAGTTTTTTTTTTTTTTCTGTTTTAAAAAGTTTATTTAAAAAAGTTATTTGTTTTTCATTTTTGGTCAATTGTCATTGTTTATATTTTCTTATGTTTTCAATAGTTGATAGTTAATTTTTTAATTATTTTTTAAAGAACCTTATTTTAAAAATGCCAAGTGACCTAATATTAGGCTTCCACTTGACAACTTCTCATGCTTCTGCCCTTGCTTTAATATAGATATAGATAGATAGATAGATTTGGCCAATATATTAAAATAAGTATTTTATCAACTTGTCTAATTCAAAATATAAAAAAATAATTATATTTTTCTTTTAAATTTAATTATTAAATAGCTAATAAAAATAGAAGTCAAATTTAAAATCTCAAAGTATCATTAATAGAATTGGTTTAATTAAATAAACCCCTAATAAAAAAATTATTATGTGTTTTCGATTTTACTTTAACTAGTAAATAGCTAACAAAAATAGGAGTCAAATCTAGAGTTACAAAGTATCATTAATAGGGTTGGTTTAACAAACTATACCCCTAATAAAATATTTCTTCAATATTATGTCAAATCAACCTAGGTTAAGTAATATGAAGCGAAGGAAGTCACAAATATTTATGTAGATCTTTTAAAGTTGTGTCATCAGTAAGTAAGTCAGATCTTTCAAAATTGGATCAAAATTTTATGTAGATCAATAAATAATATAGTCACATATTTAATAAAAACTTAAGTAAATATCATATAATTGTTTCATTAATGGAGTAGTAATTTTAAGCTTGAAAATAAAATTAAGGGCAAATTTAATTCAATATGTGGAAGAATGACATGTTTTGATCATTTCTAGTATGTTAGGCATATTTTATCTTTATAGGTGGGAACGAGAAGTTGTCACGATCCAAAATTTCAGTGTCATAATAGCACCTATCCTAACCCTCTGGTAGGCAAGTCAATCATTCACCAACACATAAACATTATACGTAAATGCAAATAAATTAATAATAAGACAAATAGTCTTAAAACCCATAAACTTTGATAAATAAAGAGTCAAAATGTGTATATAAAATCATCTTTAGACTTAGTGTCACAGTATACAAGAGCTTACTAATACAGAATATAGCACCAAAAATATCAAGTCGTCTAAGAAATACAAAAGATAGAAATGAAACATATATATATGAAGCTAAGTCAAGACTCCAAAAGCAAGGAGTTCACCACGACAAATCAAACAACTTCAAACTATCATAATCAACTTGGATGATTAGCCAGGCTTTATCAAGAAGATGTAACAAAATTAGTATGAATACAAAAACACATTACTCAGTAGGCATTATAATCCAATCTAGGGGCCGTAGATGGCAACCGCAGGAAGTGGGAAATAATTTAGACTTAGAACCTTATTTTACGGTTCACCGGTCTGTCAACCATTGTACGAGTCATAAGGGTCTTGTAGTTCACTTCCAGACTTTGTGAAATTTTAAACGGTAAAGTAGGGTTCTACGGTTGGCATGCACAGACCATAGGAAAACCTACGAACTGACATGGGTTCCAAAAAAAGTTGGTCCAAATAATAGTTTCTGAACCTATATTCGGTTGACCAGTTTGGTCCGTAGTAGGAGGCCAAACAGTAGGTGAGGCTTGACAGTTATTTTAAAGTGTTTTTGTGTCTTTTCCTAATTGCTTTAACCCAATACTATGTCGTTTTGTCTTCCACCCTAAGCCCTACATAAAGTTTTACAACCCCAAATTACCTATTTTCAACTCCTTCTCATAAATTCCCAAAACTTGACAAAAATCATCCTCCCAATTCTCTCAACTCTAAGGAAGAAGAAGAAGAACTAGGTTCATTCAGGTCTCCAAATTCTCTATTCTTTTGGGATTAAAGGATCAAGGTATGTGTGTATTCACTCATGAAGTCCTTTCCTCAATGGGGTCCCCAAAGATTTCAATTTTCCAATTCAATTTTCAATTGATCAAATTAGGGTTCAATTCAATGAATGTGGATTTCTTCTCGATTATATTTAATTAATTCTTTTAATGCATTATTTGATGTAAATCTATGGTATTTAGTCAAAACTGCACTTGCCCATGCCTAAATTATGATTTTCAACCATTATCCTATGATGAACTCATGAACTATGAATTATGAATTTTGAAGATGTGCGTATTTTTATGAAATTATTATAAATGATTTGGGGATGCTTTGAAAGGAAAGCATCAATGCTATTGTGAAAGGATTTCACACTTACTATGATGATCATGATTGTAAAAGGTATTTCTCACAAATGAATTCACATTGATGAAAGGTTTTCTCATCAATGTTTAATCATGTTGAATGAGCTATTCTATGTTTTGATCTTGAAATATGTGGATTGGTATTAATAATTGTCTTTTCTTATGTTAAATTGATATTTAACGTTTATCTATTTCGTTGGAATTTAGACTTAGCACTGAGAGGGCTTTGAGGTGGAGGCTCAAATAGGGTATTCTCTAGTAGCAACCTCTAGTCCCTAACTACGTGCCCTCATCGGATTGTATTAAATAACTTAGCTAGTGGATCCACTTTAGCAAATGATGATATGTACAGATTCTACCTTGCAAGTAGTTTCCCCTTCTTTTGGAAGAGGGGTATACCAGATTCCATGATATAGCTCTCATGGTCTTATTGTCGGTTAAAGCTAATATCTCACAAAATGATTATGTTTTCTTCAAAGATTTTCTTATGTCCTTTATGTTAATGTACTTTGCCATGTTTTATGATCTTCGTGTCATTTCTTCTCTAAAAGCATTTAAATGTTTCATTATGATCATGCCTATTCGATTTAAGTCATCTATACTATCATGTCCATGTTTATGCATATTACCTCATACTTAGTACATTCCCTGTACTAATGCATATTTGTTCCTACATTATTTCACTAATGTAAGGTCCGACGCTCCTACGTCCCATACTTATGGGTAGACATCTGTTTGGTGCCTCAACTGATTAGTGAGTCCTCATGTTCTGAGGACTAAGTACTTTATAGATTTATCTTATTTTATTTTGAACTTTGTATGTAACGTATGGGTTACGTCCCAATCACGTTTCTTATGATGTATATATTGTTTTCCCGCAACCCTTATGGGCTCTTCTTACCATGAGTACCATAGTACTGTATGAGGGAGTTTCATGGGTCCTACCTCGCCCACACGGTAAGGAGGTAGGTCTATACAATTGGCTACTAATGGTTACTCATGCTCCTACTTCATACTCTGCACTCACATGCATTGCATATAGTATACTTGCTTATTGATTGCACCCTTCTGTTTTATAGGGGCGGTTGGGTTATGTTTGCTTTTTGTGCCTACCAGGCTTATGAGGGTTTGATTAGTGTCACGAAAGGTACCCCTAGGCTTAACATGGCGTATAGGACCCCGAGAGGCTCCATACAAGCGACTTAACATTCATAACATAAGACATAGAATGAATAAGAGTAAAAAAGAACATTTAAAATCCCATAAGTTTTATAAAAGTAAAGTGGAAGTCTAAAACACTTGTCCCAATAGACATCTAATACGATAGAATGAAATTGGGCCTATCCCATACATCATGTCCAAAACTGAAAGTAATACAGAAACTGAAAATAATGAGAAATCCTCCTCGAAGCATGAGGACTCACTAAAGCTTGGGAAAGTCGTAAATCAATCTCTAGCCACGAAAGTGGGAACCTTGACTATCGGACCCTATATTTGGAGAAATGTAGGCAAGAGTATGCGTTAGTACAAAAATGCACTAAGTATGATAGCCATGCATAAAAGTATAAACTCATGCTAAAAAGGGAAATTTTCATAAGTATGCAATGATCAAGGTAAAACATGTTTTTTGAGAGTTAGAAACCATAAGTCATAAAACCAAGATCAATGCAAGTGAACATCATCTTTGAAAACATGTGAAATATTTCTTGAAGTAACCTTAGTTCATTATTATTGTTGTGGGAATTAGCCTTAACCGACATAAAGACCATGTGAGTTATAACATGATCCCTTGGTGTTTCCCACACCGAAAAGGGTTGTCCTACTTGCCAAGGTAGAACCATGAATCAAAGCTAAAATGGATCCACTAGCTAATGTCTATAAAGACCATCTTCCCATGTGGGCACATAAGTAAGGGATAAGGAGATTGCTTCTAAAAGCCCGACGTCTACTCACGGGAGAGCTACAGTCTCAATATCCTCTCGATGCTAAGCATAAATCCCACAGAGTAGTTATTAGGTCTTGACTTATCTTATCATTAAGAGACATGGGTAGTCCCCATATTCCTTATCATAGGATAGCTCCTTAGACGGTGAATGAGAAAACCTTTCACCGTCCATGATCTTTTAATCATAGCTCATAAAGGAACATGGGTAATCACCTCTTATCCTTAAAGGAACATGGACAATCGCCTCTTGTCCTTACATCATGTTATATGGCTAATTGCCTCTTGTCATTCAATTAGAGAGCATGGGTAATCACATCTTGCCTCATCATTAGATTAGCTTCTTAGCATTACTTAATTTTAGGTGAGAATAGCCTCTTAACCTTAGGAACCCTTATAATGTGAGAATACCTTTCACAATCATGCATAGGTGTGTATATGCAAAAATCCATTCAACAACAACAACATCATCATTGATACTTCACTCTCAAAGCATCCTTAAAACATATACATAATTCTCATAAGAACATGCTAACTTTCATAATTCACCTTTCATAGTTCCAAACCCATTTTCATATCATCATAATTGGAAAACACGGGATTTGCATGGGTTCATAGGGAATCATTATAAAAATGATAGTATTTCATTAATTCATGCATAAGAGATCATAATTCAATCCTTTAAATCAACATTGAAGAGAACCCATGGAAATTAAAGAAAACTCTAACTCAATTGGGGAATTCTAACTTTGAAAATAGGAGAATTTGGAAAATCCATGGAGGAATGTCTTCCATGGATGAAAACTATCATACCTCAATGCCAAAAGCTTGGAAGCAATGGAGAATTTGGAGGCTTGATCTTGAAACCCTAGCTTTCTTCTTCAACTTCTAGAGAGAGAAATATTTGAGAGAGGAGAACTTGATTTCTTTTGGTGAATTAGAGAGAATGACTTGAATTAAGTAATTTGGGGGTTCAAACATTTATATAGGGGTCTTAGATAAAAGGTAAAACAATGCAGTATAAGGAGAAAATAATTAGGAAAAGACCCAATTACCCTTAAAAAAAATAACTGTCGACCCACTATTGACGTACCACGACTGACGAACCATGGTCTAACCGATGGTCCGTCTTGCACGACCGTCATTCATTGTCAGAGACTCAATTTCTGGGGCCCTGACCTACGTACCCCTAACCACGAACCATGGACCCACTGACGGTCCATTGGTCTAGGCCCTGGGTCATGGGTTCTGAGAGTTCTTTGGGTGACCAACCATAAACCAAACTTACGGTCTATGGCTCAGCTCACAGGCCGTGGTTGGCCTCCATTGACTGGTACCTGAAAGTCCTGAAAACTTGCTATGTTGCCCTATCTCGAGTCTAGGGGTGTTACAATTAGGTTATTGTTAGATTATATTTATTTTCTCTATTGGAGATGTGATAACTGATATGTTGTTATTTTAGACTTATGGTTGTTAGTCCGCCTAACCTTGCGTAGTCGACTCTTGTATCTTAGTTTCTTGTGAGTAGGTCATTGGCTTGTGTTCTAGGTGCGTTCTTAACTCGATTCCTTATTTTTAAATCCTACTTATGTTCCTTATTGCTTTTCTATCATATTATCTCCTCTTTAGTTATTTGTGCTATGCTTTCCTTATTACTTGTTGTGTACAATTGCTTTATCTTTGGAACTCGCTTGGTCCATGCCTACTGAGTATAGTTTTTTGTACTCATACTACACTTATGCTCTTTGTATATCATAGTTTTAGTTCGACATTGATTTGGAGTCATGCAGAGCAGCTTGGAGTTCGGAGACTAGGGTGAGGTCTTGGCATTCAGAGTTACTGATTTCCATCTGTTTTGTCTAGTCTTGTTATTGTATTAAGAGAAAACCTGTACTTATTTATTATTAATAACAAGCCTTGTACTATTATTTTGATTAGATTCTCAATTACTTGATACATACCATGTCTTGTGGATGGTTTCTTATATTATATTTTTGTTGATTACCTTTTCTCCGCTTTGTTATAAGCTTTATGCTTCTTATTTTTGACTTTCTCTTGATAGCCCGTTGCTTACGACTCTAGAATAAGGGTAAGGCTTACCAACTAATGGGGTGTAGTCGGTACCACCATTATCTGGGGAATCAAATCGTGAAAAGTTTGTATCAGAGCCCGAAGTTGATCGACATTGTTTGTATTAAACAAAATCGTAGTAGAGTCCTACAGATTGGTGAAGAGATGTATATATCCTATACTTGGGAGGATATATGGAATTCTTAGGACACTCTATTTTTTACTCCTTATAATGTGCTTTGTCTTTGGATAACCTCTAAAACTGCTTTTTTAGAATCTATTCTCTCTTAGATGGATATCATAAGGTGTTCGATGGACGTAGACGGAGCATCAGTACACCCTACCAAGGTTTCAGGACATGGTCGGGTTAGAGGGCCTTAGTCATATATAGACCTTAAGGTGGAAGACATTTGTCAGCAATCAGAGAGTGTGGGGGCAGCCATAGCACCGACAGGGTCGATGTCTATCTCAATTCCTCGAGATGCAGTGTTAGTAGGTCCGAGCCTCTTTGAGGGTACATCACAAATAGGTGCTTTTCAGGGCTAATTTGGGTTGACTGCCCCCCAATAGGGTTTGTCATCAAATTTTCAGTACGTGGTGGGATTTCTAAAGTGGGCCAGGATTGGTCCCACATTTTCCCTTCAAATTAGGAGTTAAGCTAGGGGTTCTTTGGAGGGCTGGTATTTCCACTCACTTTACATCAGAGCATCTGATAGAAGTTGGATCTACCTTTCCTTAGGTTGTTAGTGATGTAAGGGTGGCGGAGCAGGTATGTCTTGAGGATTCAAGAGACAATGGTAAAAGGCCTTACTATTAGTACAACAATGAAAACATTCAACTTTGAGGTGGGTATGAGTTTAGTGAGGGTCATCATCCTTCTTGACCTACTAGGTCTTTGGCATTAATATCTCAGGTTGTAAGTCAGGTCATGGTAACTATGGCAGGCATAACTCAGGTTAGACTTCTCACGGTGATCCTCTTGGACCTATTGGTGTCGTGTTTCATGTTACTTCAACTAGGTCTTCACAACAGGCTGCTTTTGGTGATGGTTGTTGTGCGTGCTGAAATGTAGTAAACTATGTCATGAATTGTCGTAGGGTCCCAATGCAGTTTGTAGGGGATGGTTTTGATCTTGGCAGAGGCTGGTAAGGCCACTCATTGTGTTCTTCATGCCGAGCTTCAGACTATAGAGGTTGCTATAATTGTGGAGGGTTTGACCACTGGTCTAGAGAGTACCCTAGGTAGGTATTGATATTCCAGAAATATGATATTCCCTAGTCTAGAGTGGTCAGATCTTGTCGTATTTGTGGAGAGCTTTTCCATCAATCTAGAGCTTATCCCCAGCATGGGACCATAGTGAGAGGTGTTCTATTAGGTAAGTCTCATGGGTTGATAGCACCTTCTATTAGAGGTAGTGCCTTGAGTGATGCTAGTACTACTTCAGGTGTTTATGTTGTGCTCGAGCAAGATCCATTCTATGCTTCTACAGGCCAGCTAGAGGCCGAGGCTCCATGTATCTGCTCTTTTGATGTAATTTTGTGGTTTTATCCCTTTGTTCTTATCAAGTGTGATATTTGTGGCCCATTCATATTTATTTGTCATCTTATCCATTATTAGCATGTTATTACATATTGACTTTAGAATTATTTAGGTGGTTTACCTCTTGTAGTTGATTCTTTTTAGTAGTGGATAAACTAGATGGTATTCTTTCAATTGGGAGTAGTGGTTGAGTAACTCTCCATGTTTTTACATTCGTGGCTTTTGTTGTATGTTCTCAGTGTGATGGCAATCCTTTTAAAATAGCTGACTAGACCAGTTTTGCCTAGTTTTATGTTGTTAAGCCTACCTAGCTTAAGAGGTTGCCTTAGTTGTGTGTCGTCCTCTGAGTAGTAGTTGGGAGGTTTCTAGTTGTTGTGTGAAGGGAAGTTTGGACTTTTATAGTTCTGAGGTAGTCTTAGTTGGTCACTTTCTTCCCTTTCCTTAGTCTTATTCTTGTCCGTGTAATTGTGCTTTTGCGCATTTAGTCTTTTTTTATTTGTCTTTTTCTGGTGGTCTTGGAGTTTAGTTATGGCTACCCGGAATTTGGAGGTGTGATTCTTTGTTACCTTGTTGTTATTTTTGTTGTTTTTATGGTTGTGCTGGTAGCTAATGAAGTTTGTTGGTGATTTAGAGTTGGCGTGGTGTGGTTCTTCGATGACTTTAGACTATACCTTCTATGGGAAAATGGAAATTTCTAAGAAGGTTCACATTTATGATGGGGTAAAATTAATTCATGGAATGTATAATTTTATTCTTGTTCAGGATGCGATGTTTGCCTTTATCATGCTTGGTGTCTTGTGTGGTTCGTGATAGGAGTTTGTACCCTTGGGCAACCACCAACCAATTGACTATGTTGATACACCGCCAACTGGCTCTGTTTCCCTTAGACTGGGTTGGTTGGTTCTGATTTGCGGGGGAAGAGTAACTTATGGGCTTATTGTGACAGATTTCTAGAAGCTCCTTTGGAGGAAAGTTCTTGGCTTCAGAAGGTTGTGTTCTAATTGAGATTGTTCGTTTTAAAGAGTAAGGAGTGGATTTTAGGCTTTTCTCTGGGCTAAGTTCCTTATTTTGGCAGTTGTTATTCCATGATGTTCAGGCAAATCATGTAGTTCTTGTGAGGTTTTTGTTATGTGGGTTTGTAGGATGTTTTCAAATTGTGCTGGAGATGTCCAAGAGAATTAAGGACTGACAAAATGCTCTTGATTGATAGAAAATGTTAAATTTGGAGAATAAGGTGAGTATTTCGATTTATGAATTGGGTTGCTTCTGCCATTGTCATCTGTTTTCTCAATTTGGTAGTTTTGGTGTGGTATTGGTTTTCACAGCTGAATCTTGTGCTTTAGGGCAAGTTCGGTTCTTTTGGGAGAGAGTTGGAGCCCAAAAAGGAATTTGAGAAGTTTCTAGCGTTTTGACATGAACTCACGGATTTTCCCTCTTAGCCTAAGTTCTGTGTTAGTGTTTTTAGATCTGGGAGGGTGTCTCAGGGTTTGGCTGAGCATCCAAGCCTAATATCCCCATCTTTTTGTACCTCCAAGCTATAATTGTCCTTCTACTTATATAAACGTAATTCCTATTAGTAGTGGATATTATAATGACCCTCCAAGTCATTTCCTTCATTTTTTGATATTTTCATCATTAAGATCTTTCCTTTAGCGACCTCATTTACGACTTTGTGGGACTTAAGTTTGGTCATCGGGTCACTCATTTGAGTTTTGTTCGAGTTTCCATATTTTGGGACCTTTGAAACTTAAACGGTAGATTTCTGTCAAAATTTTAGGAAGACGGCCTCAAAATTTAATTCTTATTATTCCATCAGCTTCGGAAGGGCCATTTTAAGCTTGGGACATGGTTGGTTCAGGTATCGAGATTCCGGAGTGAGTTTGTGCCGTTTGGCATTTAAACTTTGAAGATTTAACCAAAGTTTGACTTTGATCAACATTCTTGGTAAACATGCTTGGATGAAAAATCTATTAGCACGGTTAGCTCTTAAATGTTGAGTTTGATCAAGAATGACCTTTTGGGTGGTTCACTAAGCTTTTGAACTTATTTCAACTCCTCTTGTGGATATTGGCTTAACAAGGAACTTGGGTGTGCGACCTATTTTTTGTCACGACGACCTCAGATGGAAGTTTTGATGGTTTCATTGAGTCCGAAATGCCAATTTTGATTAGTAGCATAGTTTGTTTGTGTTCTCGGGGTTTTGAATGAATTTCGGGTGTCCATTTGAAGTTTGGAGCATTTTCCTCCAAATTACTGTGCAACAATGTTAGTGCGACTGCTTTAGTGTCCCTTTGATCGCTTTGTATAGCCTCTTTATCGGCTTAGGCATCACTTTTGTGGTGGGAGCCTATTGGGGTTTTGCCACTTTCACAGTCGACTGATCGGTTTCATGGTAGCGACTTTCACAGTAGTTGCTTTCTCGATAGGAGCTTTCTGGGTTTGGCCGCTTTTGCGGCCGACTAATCGCTCTTGGGGTCATCGGTAATGGTTTATATGGTTTTTCTATCCATTTTTCCAAATATTCAAATTTTGATATCTTGAGCTAGGCAGCTCTTTTTTAGGGATTCAAGTTATGTTTCGTCTGGAGCTGGTGTGACTACGTGTGGGATTGATCAGAAAGTGTAGAAGCAGGAGTATTGAGGTAATTTTCACCCGAAATGGGCTACCTTGTCTCTTTAATTTGAAGAATTTGTGCATGTCTTTATTTGGGCTGTTTCGGGCATCAAATTGTTCCCCGTTTTGGGACAAAAGCCCGATATCCATTGGGTCCTTTTGATGAAATCAATTTTGGGATTCTTGGTATGGGTCCCACATTTCCTTTTTGACTACATTTTGGGTATTTTTCTAACTATTGTGGATTTGTTCTCTAAACGTCTGTAATGATGTTATGATCAACAAATTGATAGTGTGGCAGTTTTCAAATGCATTTTGAAGCAAATAGCTCATGTGCAATGGATTCGAAGTGCGCGTGATCGAATTTGAGGTAGGATTCAGTTTACGTTCTTGATTGGGATTTTTAGATAATGCTTAGTATAAATTGCATGTGATTTAGGATTGTATTTGTCAGGTATTAGCTTTCCCCTATTTACTTTATCTTTCTTTACTCTCGTATGAGCGTTGGTCTTATTGTAGGTGACAAGATCTTTAGTTTAGGCTTTAGCCTTGCTTGTAGTGTGTCGTAGCATATGTATCCTAGTAAGAATTGGTAATTGTGACCTTAGACTAGGGTTGAGCCTTAGGTTCCTAGTGCGTACTTTCGCCCTTGTAGTGGTAGGTTGCTCCATGTAGGGCTTGACTTTGGGTTGTTGGCTATGTGATAGGTATTTGAGACTTTGTAGGCTCATCGTAAATGTAGGTTGGGACTAGTTGTGCTCAGTCGTAGATTGGAGTGGTGTGATTGGGGTAATATATAATTTCTTGAGTTTTTTTCCCCTTTTTCTGATATGGGAGCTCTTCTTGATCTAATCGTTCGTTGTTTAGTGGTAGGCTTGTCATGATAATTTAAGTTATTGTTATTATTGTTAGGTCCGAGGACATGTTTGAGGACTTATTGGATCCCAAGTTAGTACTCTTTACCTTGGTAGCATGGTTTGGTCACATTTATATTTTTCTGATTGTGAATGCCTGGTTTGAATTCTGGTGATGATGAATTACATTAGTTGTTCATTTACACGTGTTTTGTGGTATGTTCAAGTTCATAGATCGTTATATTATGATCATTCATGGGGTAAGAAAACTTTCACTTTGTATCTATTCTAAATGGGTTTTAACGGGAGTCGTACCACCTATATCACCTGATTTATTGGTTTTTAAGACTTATGATCTGTTATTTATGTGATACTTTTATACTTAAGACATTAGAGACATCTAGGATGTGCTCAGCTTTTACTTGAGTAGCCGGCCTGTTGATGCCCTTTCCTGCATATCTTTGGTTACTCATTCCTCTGGTACCACGACGAAGTTGATTCCTACTAGTCACGGCTTTCAGGTCTAGTCATGATGCTCTACATCCTTGAAAAGACCTAGATTCAAGACCATGTTGTGTATATGGACTTTCCATGTCCCTTATGGGCCTCTCTTACGATGAGTACCATGGTACAGGATGAGTGAGTTGCATGGGTCAAACCTCGCCCGCACGGCAGTGGAGGTAGGTCTATACACTTGGTTACTGATTGTTATTGTTTGTCATACTACATACTATGTATACATATGAATTTCCTATCATTAGTCTACATTTTTTGTTGATTTCACCCTCCCGTTTTATGTGGGCCGTTTGGGTTGTGTTTGTTGTTTATACCTACCGGGCTTATGGGGGTTCAGTTAGGTTATTGTTTGATTATATTTTCTTTTGTGTTGTTGTTGATGTGACAACTGATTGGTTGTCGCTTTACACTTGTAGTTGTTAGTCCACCTAACCTTGTATAGTCGACTCTTGTATCTTAGTTTGTTGTGAGTAGGTTGTTGGCTTCTTTCCAAGTATGTTTAGACTGAGTTCCTTATTTTTTGTATCCTACTTATGTTCCTTATTGCTTGTCTATCGTTTATCTTCTATTTAGTGATTTGTGCTATGGTTTCATTATTACTTGTTGTATTACTTGCTTTGTCTTTGGAGCTCACTCGGCCCAAGCCTATTGAGTATCGTTTTTGGTACTCATACTACATTTTTACTCCCTGCATATCATATTTTGAGTTCTCGCCGTTCATTTGGAGTCGTGTAGAGCAAATTGGAGTTCAGAAACTAGGGTGAGCTCGTGGTGTTTTGAGTTACCATTTTCCATCTATTTTTGCTAAGCTTAGTCTTTATATTGTATATAGAGACAACCTGTACTTTTTTTTTGTATTAGTAAAAAGCGTTGTACTCTTATTTTGATTAAATGCTTGATTACTAGTTGTTTTAAGGTCTTGGGGATGGTTTGTTGTATTACATTTCTATCTATTACCCTTTCTTCGCTTCGTTATAAGCTTCATGCTTATTATTGTTGACTTCTACTTGATAGCCCATTGCTTATGACTTCAAACTAAGGGTTAGGCTTACCTACTGGTGGGGTGTAGTAAGTGCATCATGACTTGAGGAATCGGGTCATGACAACAAGTGACTATCTTTGACTTCTCCTTTATCGACAATACCACTCATTCTAAAATAGAAAAAAAACATTTACTGTACATTAACTGCGAAGTAAATGTGGACGAGCTGGGGTAGGTAGATACCCCTTTAAGTTTCTCTATAAAATAAGAAAAAATGGTTCACTTTTCTTCATCCCAGCCTTTGATTTCTAATTTCCTACCAGTTAAAATGTTGTTTTACTCATCTATTTCCTCCATAGGCCAGTCCCCTCTTTAGATTTTTTTCCCTCTCCGCTCTCGCAGAAAACATCATTAGTTTCTCTTATAAGCACATTTCTGAATTTGTAAGATTTTCTTGCTCCTTCCCCATTTATAGCGGTTAACTAGATATCATTATATATAGATCTTAAATGGGAGAAGATGATTGTGATAACAGTGGGGTGGTAAAAAGTTGTAATATTAATACTCCTTACAATGTTGTAGCTCCTAACTTAGGCATGTAGACTTCTCCAAATGATGTTTCGAATTACGTTGACATATGTTTAGCTTCTGATATGACTAATTTTAATGGCTTATCTAAAGTTTTCTCTATAGATTTTCCAATTGCTCACCAGGAAAAACCAAATGATCAAGTCAAAATCATGAACCAAAATGGTAACCAAGAGTTGTACTTACATCCCATTCAGCCAGCTCAATTTACCCAGCAAAGCTCTTTTCCACCATCACCAACAACAATAGTGTGTATGCCACCAATAACTACAACACCACAAGAATTGATTGATCAACAAAAACACCTTGATATAAGGTCTAACATGTATCCTAATTTCACTTTTTCCACGAGGAAACCTTTGATCCAAGCTACAACAAGGTAACCGCTCACCGTGTTACATTTTATGTGTGTGTGTTCAGAATTTGATTTTAATACTTTTGATTTGAAATCAGGAAAAATTAGTCGAAAATTATTATCTATGAATTGTTGCAAGAGGAACTCACAAATGATATATGGAGATGGCACAAGTCTGGTCAGAAGCGTATCAAAGGTTCTCTATTTTTGAGGTTCGCTCTCTTCACCAATTTTTTTGTTATAGAATAATCTGTTCCCTTCTATTTTCAATTTTCATTACAAAAAGTAGTAAAAATTATTAATGGTGGATACACATGACATTTGTTTAAAATTTATTAGTGTTATCTGTTTATGACATAACATAAATTACTATAAGTGTAGTACATCAAAACACTGTGAAGCAAAGAAAACAATTGAAAAAAGCCCAAAAGGTGAGAACCTTTTCTTGGTGTCCTATTCTGGTGAACACAACCATGATCTGCCCATGAAACGTAGAAATCTTGCTGGTTGCAACACTAGTTCAAAATTCAATCTTCCAAAAGGCATAAATATCGTGCCTAAACCATCAATGTTGAATGCATCATCGTCTTTTTCCAAGCGTGCTGAGCGTTCAAGAGATGTTGCTTCTCCAATAATCCCAACTATGCCTACGCTTGAAATCGGGAGCCAAAACAAAAATGGTTGATGCGGCAACAAATAATAGAGCAAATGGTAAAGATGAGGTGACATAAATGAAGATAATATTATGGGATTTGAAGAACTCCAAGGAGTTATAGCTTACACCTAATATGGAAGAAAATAACTAGAGGAATTTATATTTTTTCCCTTTCCACCAACTCTATTTGTCGACATATGTGGTCTTCTAGTCATGTTTCTGTTTATGTTTTTAGTGTGGCCGTGAAGAGTTATAGGTTTATAGTTTGCTATGTCTAACAATGTACATCATAGAAAATGATGCTTCTCTAGATAACTAGATATGAATCTTTTTCGATTTCTTTATTTTCTGTTGTTCTTCAATTCATGAATTTAGTCCTTCTTGTAAGTTGTTGTTCAATTTTCTCAAATAGTTTTTTCTTTAAGAAAAGTCATCTCACTTAGTTTTTACATTAAATTGTACATATCATTAAATACATATATATATTTCCTCCACCATTCAAACGTTATTCATGCTAAATATTTTGGGTTCTTTTATTTTTTCTTTTGGTTGTTTTGAAAATTATGAAAGCTTTAAACATTGTAGTATGACCTCAAGACCTCCCATGATTACCCCTACATAAGTATAATATTATTTATACTATTATAAAGTATTCAACTAAACAAATATTTTACATTAAAGTTAATTTATATAAATATCATTATTGATATTTTATGCATGCATATGTGAGTACCCTTTCTTCCACCTCCGAAGGATGGAGGGGGTATACAGCGAAAAAAGCGTCGAAGGGATCGGATCACCCTGGGTTACTGAAGAGTCGATATGTATAGTGGGATCGTATTAAATAAAGAGTATGTTATTATTTTAGATTTAACCAATTTGATGAATTACTCCTAAAGGTTGACATCAAACTAGTGCTAGTTCACCTCAAACTAGTGCTAGTTGATGAGAGTTACTTCGGAAGGAAAAATGAAAAAAAAGTGGAATT
>JAJOOR010000151.1:0-10167 GCA_036250505.1 Solanum acaule
AACTTCCTTTTTATAAAATAAAGAAGACTTTTGAATCTTGTGGTCCTAAATTAAAGTTATGTCAAATGTACTAAATTGCCCTTCAATCTTGTGGCATTAAACATGTCATGTGAAAAACTGAAATTAAAATGTTATCAAAAAAGGAAAGAGATCATTCTTTTTGAAATAGACTAAAAAGGAAAGGAGGTCATTCTTTTTTAAACGGATGAAGTATTATTTTTCTAGATTATACTTATAAATGCCTTGAGATAATATTCTCTTCATTAATCGAACACCAAAAAATAAATAAGAAAATCAAGTTGAGCTCACTAGTACATTAATGAATACTAGAAATGGTTTTCCTACAATTCTGAACTACTACAACTACACGATACCAAATAGAATTTAAACAGTAATCGTTAAACAATTAATCCTGTTAATTGTTCTTTGCCTTTAATGCTGCTTGCGTCTGCCTTATGGCATTATACACTTAGAAGCAAAATTAACTGAATTAATTCTAATCATTTGACTGCCCGCTATTTTAATTAACCCTCATTTGCTCTTGCTTCTAATTACCCATATTATTAATTAGAGTCATAATTTGAAGGGGACTTGTTAACCAAAATGAAATCATAGTAAATCCTGTCGTGTAATTATTATATGTATCTCATTAGGTAAAGTCTTCCTTTTCTCAATAAATGACGAGGTGAATAATAAGATCATAGTAATAATATATATGCCCCTAAAAACTTTTCTTAACCCAACGTGTGCTTGTGAAAAGAGATTAATAATACTACAATTGTTTGATAAGCCTTCGTGGGATGATGGTATTATTATGAGCAATATCATGAATTTATTACTACATCTCTACGCTTTCTTGAACTCATAATAAATTGTATTTCAAGCCATAATATTTCATCCAATAATGTTCAATAGTAAATGCTTTGTTCCTGCATTCATTTCTAACTTTTTTTCTTTTTCAGTGAGCTTGATGGTACTTTGATATTTAAGTAGGGATTATATCAAATTATTTGCATTTTTACGTGAGTTTTTGTCGTCTTTTAAGTCATGAATTTATAACTAAATTCTTATATATTTGCATCATTTCTAGTTGCATTTTTTTATTAGTATCCTGACTTTTAATTTCAATTTTTCATATGGTATGTTTAAGAGCACACAATTAATAGATATTTTAGTGTATTTGACATATTTTTAATTTAAGATCACAAGATTCAAAAATAAATCTTTATTTTCTTAAACTTCGTGTCAAGTCAAAATAGACCAAACATATATATATATATATATATATATATATATTATAATGACATGGCTGCTTCCGAGCCAACGGTATGATTGGTATTTATGGTTTATTTGTCTTATTATTTTTAGTCTATTAGATATTTAAAAATGACGTAAAAAGTATTATAAATTACATTAATTAATAATGAAAATATCTAAAAATATATGAAAAAATTGATTGACTCTCGAAATTCCACATATATTACATAAATTGGAATAAGAAAGTAACATATATTATGTAAACACTATGGAAAAGTATATAAATTATAATAATTAATAAATACTTAAATATTTAAAAAACCTTATAAATTTTTTGGTTGACTCTTGAAATTACATTGTATACCACATAAATTAGGACAAAGAGAATAACATATGTCTTCTGAAATTACATAAAAGTTCTAATTAACAACCTAAAATATCTAAAAAAATATTTAATTGACTTTGAAATCCGTTTGTGCCACATAATTGGGATAAAAGGAGCAACATATATCATGTGTAAGTTACATAAAAAGTACTATACATAAATTATATAATAAATAATTTAAAATAATTTTTCAAAAGGGAAAAGGGTCTAATATACCCTTCAATTAACTTTGCCATTAGAGTTGATATACCCTTCGTTACAAAAGTGACTCACATATACCCTTATCCAGGGGCGTAGGCACATACAAGTAAAATGATACACGAAGTGATTAAATAACATATTTTGGACACCCCTAACATAATAGGTTGTTATAGCTTAGTGGTTTTAGATGTCTTGAATGTGTGTTTAGACATCTTCAATGAGCTAGTGCTCGTGTGTTCAAATCTCACTTGCAACTGTTTTCCCCTTTTTAAAATGAGTTTTTGTTGTTTAATTTTTGGACCCTCTTCGTGAAATTCCTGGCTCGCCACTGCCTTTATCGTTACAAAGTAACTTACATATACTCTTTAATCTAACATAAGTGAAAAAATAATTTTAAATTTACTTTTTATTCTTAAAATATTCATGTATGGGTATATATGATCCTTTTTAGACATAATTTGTTTTCTTGAATTCTTCGACAATCATTATTTGAGTTTTTTATTCTTAGCTTATTTATTTGTTTCATTTTTCTAGTGTATAAATATGAGAGGAAAAAGTGTGAATAAAAAGAGAGAAAAGAAGAAAAAATTAAAATTAATTATTTTCGGATATATTGCAATTTATTTTTATATATGTAAAAATAATTGGGGGTGTATGTGATAAATTTTACAAGAAAATTAGTAAAAATAAATTTGACCATCAATATAGTAAATCCAAATTAGTGGATGAATAAAAAAGGTCGAAAAAAAATATGTGCGAGAAGTATCAAATATACCCCTATATGAATTTTTTAAATAAGCCCTATTTAAAATTGATTTTTTTCACTTCCGTTAGAGGAAAAGGGTATATGTGAACTATATTTATAATAATAGAGTATATATGAGTTATTTTTATATCGATGAGTGTATTAGCTCTAAATGATAAAATTGAGAAGTATATCAGATCATTTTCCCTTTTAAAAACTAATTGACTTCAAATTTCATATGTATCATATAAATTAGAGAGAAAAAAGATTTATTTTATATATATAGAATATTGTATTCATATACACTTTGCTTAACTTAAGTAGTAAGCATTTATTGCTGGTATACCACCCACCTGTCCTATGTTTCTAGAGATTACACATCCCCCTGTACTTGTTTTATTGGGAAAAAATGTATATTTTTCTCTTTTTTGTGCTTAAATGCTAGTCCATAATATCTCCTAGTTACTATTAGCAATATATTTTAAAATACAAATAACAAATCTTGTCAGTAGCATGATGAAGCTAACTTTTTACTTCCCTTTTTGTTATGAAAAATGTTGAAAGTCCGCTTTTTTTTTAATTGACCTTTCAGTTTCTCTGAAAGTAAATTCAAAATTTAAATCAAGGGAAAGGGTCTAATATACTCCTCAACTTTGTCATTTAGAGCTGATATACCCCTCGTTATGAAAGTGGCTCATATATACCTCTATTGTTATACAAATGGCTCACATATATCCTTTTCCTCTAACGGAAGTGAAAATATTAATTTTCATTTAATTTTTTAATTATTATAGAAAAATATAATCCCATATGGATATATTTAATCCTCCTCAAACATATATTTTTTTTTTTTTTTTTTATTTCAATGACTAATTTAGATTTATTATTTTGATGGTCAAATTTATTTAAGTTTCGCTAATATTCTTGTAAAATTTATTATAGATGACCCAATTTTTTTCTTCAAATACAAAAACTAAATTACAATATATCCGAAAAAAATAGTTTTAAATTATAATATAGCAACAAAAAAATAGTTTTAAATTTTTTTCTTTACACTAAGGAATGGAAGAAGAAAAATAAAATAAGAATAAGAAACTCAAATAATGATAATCAAAAAGTCAAAAAATAATTTTTGTCTAAAAAAAATTATAACATACCGTGAAATTTGCTAGAAAAATCATATATACCCCTAAATGATTTTTAGAAAAAAAATCAAAAGTCAAAAATATAAATTTAAAACTAATTTTTCACTTCCGTTAAATGAAGGGTATATGTGAGCTCATTTTGTAACGGTAGGGGTATATGTGAGCCGTTTGTAGGGTATATATGAGCCACTTTCATAACGAGGGGCATATCAACTCTAAATGACAAAGTTAAGGGGTATATCAAACCCTTTCCCTTAAATTAATGAGTCAAAACATACACGATTTTATGTTATATACTTGATTGCTAGAGGCGGATATACAATTTTGAAATAATAAATACCTAAGCACAAATAGATTCATTTTATAGCACAAATAGAATTTTATTCCCTAAGATGTATATAGATTATACCAGGATTGATATATAATGCACTTAACTGTAAAATAACAATCATAAAATAATGGGGAAACTAAATAAATACCTCATAAAAGCAAAATAATTATATACATATACCCTTTTATATTCATACGGATCATACCAAATAAATAATTACACTATATATCCAACTAATTTTGTTTAACTAGATACTAAATCAGTATCATATAATGTATTAGTATCATTAAGGTTGATAATTTCGCTTAATTGATATTAAATTAGTATATGTATATACTGTATTGGTATCATTAAGGCTTCTTGTTTAGAAATTACTCGTTAGTCAATGATACTATAAGAGTATATATATACTGATTTAGTATCAGTTAAGCGAAAATTATCAACCTTAATAAATGGAGGTATGGGATGTAAAATACTCATTTGCCCTTATTTTATCATCTTTCACTTCGTAATCCTTAATTATCTTTAATTCTCCTAGGAGATAAAGTTTAATGCATTGTTACATAAATAATATTTATACAATCAAATTATTAATAAGGTAATTATATTTAATTATTTAATGAAATTGTCTGCACATTAATATAAATAACTTTTATATTATCAATACAGTTTAACTAGTATTGCAGGATATTACCTCATTCTTCAGAATACACCGTATCAAACTTGTGATTAAGTAACCAATTATTATATAGTGTCAATTTAATATAATAGTGAATTTTTTATATTATCAACCCACAAAACTTAAATTGTACATGAAAATTATTTTTTAATTTGATATAAATGACAGAAAAGCTATTATTACAATTTAACTATATTAATAATAAAATATTTAAGGTTCATTTATTTCAATTTGTTTGTCTTTTTTATAAAAAAAAATTAACACTTCAATTTCAACATTTTTCATAACATGTTTAAGATCACAAAATTAAAGAATATTTGATAAATTATACATATTTTAAATTTAATATCATAAAAAAAATTAAATAGTTTTATTTTGTTAAATTTAATGTCCAATTAAATTAAGACAAATGAATTAAAACGCAGGGAGTATATACGTAACTAATATTGAACTAAAAATTTCATTTAGAGGGTTCATGATTTAATAAATAATATATTTGGAAAATAATTTTTAACCTATATAATTATACTACTTCTCATACACACATAATTTAACTTTTCGATTAAAAATATTTCACTGACCATTCTTCACTACATGCCATTACGCGACGGTAAATAACTTAATTTCTCCGAGTAATGATGTGAAGTAAAAGTGGGGCCCAAATAAGTAATTTAATACTAGTGTATTATACCTACCGCAATACCATTGGTTGCCGTTCATTTCAGCCATCTTTAACGGGTCCATGTCATCAATAACGGAGTCCTCACCAAACTAAAACGGAGACAATGATTTCACTATGCGTCATCGAGGCCCTACCTGCCTTCAACACATCACTTACATCATCACCAAAGGTAAAGTTAATTATTACTTCCTCCGTCCTTAATTACTTGTCCATCTTTCTTTTTTTAGTTGTCTCTAATTACTTGTCCATTTTGACAAACCAAGAAATGACAAAAAAAAATTACCTATTATACTCTCAATTAATTACTTTGAAAAATGTAGAACTTCTTGAAACTCTTAAGTTTTTAATTCATCCACTTCATAATTAATAGGGGTAAAATGGTAAACTCATTATGTCAATCATTATTTTCTTAATAGGTGTGTCAATTCAAAAGTGGACAAGTAATTAGGAACAGAGGGAGTATTATTAGGGAAAAGACGCAAACATGCTATGGAATTTTGTGAAAAAATTTGTTTATGTCATTTATTAAAAGTTTGGCTCATCTATATTATTTTAGTTATTTATTAGTTGAAATGTCATAAATGATCTAAACTTTTAACGGAGGACATATATGAATATTTTCGCAAAGTTTGATGGCATATTTGAGTATTTTCCTTTAAAAAATTATTTAACTAAGGAAAAAATGTCAAAAATGTCCTTAAACTATGTGAAATGCTTTGTTTATAGTTTGACCTAAAAATGTCACATGTTGTCAATACTTTGGTTCGAAAATGCCCTTACAGTCAATACTTTGGTCAAACAATGCCCCTTATAGTTACTAAATGGGTCATAAATACCTTTTTTTGAAAAAAAAATAATTTAAAACACATCTTCTTCGTAATTAGAATATTATTTAAAAACTCTATTCTTGTTTTCTTTCCTTTAAAATCACTTAAAAAATAGAACTGTAGGAAATAATTTTTTCTTCTTAATTTCATTTTATCAATTAAAATAGAATAACTTCATGTACCCTTTCGACGGATAATATATGTCATACATATAAGATCATAGTAAATCCATCATTAATTTTTATTTATATGACAATAAAAATAATTATAAGAAAATAAGAAAAAAAATCTGAATTGAAGTATGATAAACATTTGCTAATTTTAGAAAATATTATTAGAAAAAAAATGTGTTAAAAAGAAAATAAATAATATATTTATTTAGAATATGAACATTTTTGACTCATTAAATAACAATAAGGACATTTTTTTACCAAAGAATTGACGGCAAGAACATTTTTGGACCAATCATAAAGGGATGGCATTTTGTTCATTTCACATAGTTTAAGGGTATTTTTACCCTTTTCCCTTTAATTATAATTGACTATGTGTAAAAAATGATTTTACAAAATAAAAAAAAATTCAGTTAACAAATAATGACATTGATGAGTCTTTTCTCAAATGGAAATGACATAGATGAGCCAAACTTTAAACGGGTGATATAGATGAGCCTTTTCTCAAAGTTCGATGACATATTTGAGCATTTTCCCTATTTATTATCTAGTTTCTCATTTGGTGTTCAGTACCGCATTAAAATTCGATTAATTTGGATTCATATTCGTGACTCCAATCCGAGACCTCTAAATAAGAGAGAAGCAGTCTCATCCCCAATCATATATCCTTGATGGTTGTAAAAATGAAATTAAGATCATTTTGGCCATAAAATTACACTTTTACTCTTTTTTGGGGGAATAATCTTCATTTTATTTAAAAATTAATGTTTGATCCTAAAATTTTGAAATACAATTTCAAATTTGAAAAATAACTTATAAATTATTGTTTAACTAACTTTTCACTTGTGAAGTTCTTCTTTAAGTATACATTTAAGCATGACAAAAGTAATAATTTGCTTCGAGTGTGTGATTTTTTCATACTTGAATGGTTGTATTAGACTTAATTAGCACAAGTAGAGTTCTTTCAATTGGCACAACTCTTCTGTTAGTATCTTTGGAGAGAGATTGCTGAACATGGTGCTCCGTGCTTGCTCGAATACTATTTCATATTATAAAAATTACTATATTTATTAATATATTTTAGAAAAAAATCACTATTACATGATAGCATATAGTATAAATATTATTACATCATGATTTACAAAATATACTTTTAAAATAATAAAAATCAACTTTAACGTCTTGAACGTTTTTATACACGAAGCTTACGCTTTTACGCCAATTTAAAACTTACACTTTATGAATCTACGCCATTTATTTACACCCCAAAATATTTTTGATACACTCCACCGTGAAACTCACCCCGAAAATACCTTTGAAAACACCAGCAAACAAAACATTCAAAACTCTTGATAAATCACTTGATCAATGAGGAATTTCAGTGTGAATAGTAGAAGCTAACGATAAGTCCATGTGAGTATCGCATCCCACTTTTATTATTATATTACTTAAGCGATTACGTACCACACATAAACTAAATGATCACTCTAGATAGGACCATTCGAATCAAATTTAATTAGTACACAATTTAAAATTAACGAGGAAGAAGTAAAATCACTATATTGAAAATTATATCTTATATTGTTTGAGTGACTTTGTAAGTGAAACAATAATTGACTTTGTAGTTAGAAATTACTGATAAATTTCGTAATTAATTTTATATGTTATCTAATAATAATTCAATTTATGACATATCTTGTATATATTTTGAAGGGACAAATCGTTGGAAAGTCTACTCGTATTTTTGCACAAGAATTTTTTGAACAAATAGCTTTTAGAAACTACGTTTTAAAATTCAACAAGACGTGCATATTATTTTTCTTTCCATAAGGTAAATCTCGATTATTTTCTAAATTAATTACATTAGTTATTGTAGACATTGAAATTTGTGGGACTCTACAAGACGTGTTCAATTCGAATTGGGACTCTAGAAGGTGTGTTCAGTTTCAATTAGATTTCTTGGAGCCTACTCAACCCTAAACCCTAGCTCATGCCTATATAAATGGTACTATATTCCCTTAAAAGGCATCTCGAATATCTCAAATATTCCACAAACTCGTGGAATATTCATAAAGAGATCAAATCCAAATAATCTTAATTCGAGAAATACCCCACTAACGGCCCTCGAATTATGTAGATCAAGTCCACATCATCTTAGTTTGAGAATATATGCCACTAACGACCCTCAAATTATGTAGATCAAGTCCAAATCATCTTAAGTCGAGAAATACACCACAAACGGCCCTCGAATCATGGATAAATATCTTATGAGAGTAGAATCAAGGGATCAACAGAATTGTATCCACAATCTTGATGAATAAAATTATGTTTCTTCATATTTTATTTGTGATTGTAATTTATTTTCCTTCACTTTTAAAATTTGTTGCAAACAATTACGTAGAATGATTATATCAATAATTAAAAGTTAGTGTAGTTAGGTTGACTTTCCACTTTTAAGTTCTTATAATAAGAATGAACTACCATTAGTATGGCTAAGCTAAGAGGGGCGAAGTGACTGAACAATAGTCTACCATTTAACAATGTTGCCAGGAGACGAAATCAAAATTTGAATTTTATAAATTTTGAATTTTATAATAATAATTTTAAATATTAATAATTGAATTTTAAATTTAATTATAAACAAAGGTTATTGAGTTCGATCGAATTCATATGAGACTTTTAATAAGTATACAATTATTAATAGGCAACATATAAACGTTGTATAATGATGAGAGTCGGTGGTGGTGCTTGGAAACGTATTGCTCATGGATAAGCTGGTTGCTCCTCTTCAATCATGTTGGGACACAGCCACATATATTTCTAACTCAACTATTCCCTGTCTCAATTTATGTGACACATTTCAGATTTCGAGCTAGATTCAAATAAGTTTATCTTTGATCGTAAATATTTCAAATATCTTATCTTATAGTACTTTTAACGTAGTTTACAAATATATAAACTTTATTTCAAAGAATTGAAAATTTCATACACAAATTGTCAGTCAAACTTAGATTGGTTGACTCTCGAAGAAACGAAAATGTAATATATAAACTTTATTTCAAAGAATTGAAAATTTCATACACAAATTGTTAGTCAAACTTAGATTGGTTGACTCTCGAAGAAACAAAAAATGTCACATAAATTAGAACAGAGGAAGTATTATTTACTGATGTTTTTGTTCTTAATAATTTCTTTCTTCCTCTTTTTTACTTCTTTCTTGCAAAGATTATCATCATTATAGTCTGATCAACCTAACATTGGCATGACTCGAAGTTGCATGAGTTTATTACCTCTCCTTTAATTTTCTCAAAGTAGCTAGCTAGCAAATGTACTCGCGCCTTTAGCACGTTAGTGTCTTAAAGTAAAAATTAAATACAGATCTTAAATTTTTTAAAAATAAATTACTCGATATATTTTCTTAGGAAGTTTATAAAATTTTTGATCATTTTCGTATAAACGATTTTTTAAAATAATTTCAGTGAATCTCTGGCTTGTTGGTTCCATGTAGCTAAAATGAAATTTGAGATATGGGAAAGAAAAGGTAGGGACTAGGACAAATATCCAACAAAAAATAATATAATGAAATCGCGTAAAATAAATATTGTAAATTAACAAGTCATAATGAAAATGATCATAATTTAAAAGTACTAAATCATGCTAAAATAAGTTTAATAAGTATTAGTTACATGACTAAATATTAAAGGAAATAAAATTAGATTATGTATTTGAATAAACCAATGTAAAA
>JAJOOR010000152.1:0-28460 GCA_036250505.1 Solanum acaule
AATATACATGTTAATTGTTAACTTCATGTCACTACTCTACTTTTTAAAATTATTATCAATCTATAATAGTACTTTTCATCAAAGTATTACTTCATTTCATAATTTCGTTAGTTAAAATTATTAAATTAAAGTTAAAATTCAAAAGAACCTATTTTTTCAACTCAATCACGCTAATTAGAATGAGTTAAAAAGTTTATTTCGAAACTTATATGTATTGACAATCTATTTTTTCTTATAATATCTAGTATAATGCCTCATCACTTATAAAAAAAATATTATTTAATAGAACCAATTACTAAAACTATTTGACTAAGTTATTCTTTGTATTTTTTTTTTCCGTCAATTAGATTATATTTTACTCTATCAAAAATTGTATATTAAAATATATTATACTATTTATTTTGATAAAACAAATCAATTTTCTCTAGGAGTTTACTTATTAAATTAATTTTATTAATTTATTTTAAATTTGACTACTATTACTTTCTAAAGTTATTTAATGATAAAAATAGTATTAAATAAAAAAAATAAACTTGTCTTGATTTGATAAAATAGATAAATAAAATTATAAATGACAAAAATATACCTAAATTCAAATTAAATTCTGAGAAGCATACATGTTGACAGAGATGTGTGTGCTTATTCTCTGTTCTTAGTAAGTATTAAAATACCAATCAATCAAACAATATATAATGATTTTAAAATGTAAGCTTGAATTGTTGTTCACCCAACTGATTAAATTAAACATAATTGTCCAATTTACAATATATATAATCTATGTATAATATGTATATAATTATGCATTTGTATATACCGGTTAAAAAAAATAAAAATGAAACTTAATTAACTCTTTATGTGAAGATCCCTTTTAAATTTCTTCTCAAATAATTTGTGGAATTACACTGAATATTTTATTATATATGTTTTCAAAATTACTTTTTCAAGAAAATGTTCAAATTGTACAAAATTGATCATTCCTTCTTTTCTCTCCTATTCGCTATTTTTGTATTTAGAATTTGATATGATTGCTTGATGTTTTTATTTTAATAATTTCTGATAAATTAAATAGAAAGAGTCACAAGTAATTTGTTAGAGATGAAAAGTGTTAATTTTTGATAACTTGAAGGGTCAAATTGTTAAGTTACATATTTAAGTGATCAGTTTTGTTAAAAGGGCCAAAAATGCTTTAAGAAATCTCCCGTAACTGAGCAAAATTAGCAAAAGAGGAAGAGTGCAGCAGTCATCCAACAGTCTATCATGCTTTCAATCGCTCGACGAGTTCAAAGTTCACTTCCTTCCCTCCAATTTATTGGTCTCCAATTCCGGTCTGCTCATGCCGCCGGAAGTTCTTCCCCACCTCGGCGGCGGCGGTCCAAGTTTTCTCCATCAACAATGTTGAAGAAAGTCGACGACAAGTCAGATTGGTGGGTTGTCGACGGAGAAATGCACGAAATTGGTGAAAATGTACCGCCCAGAGAGAGATTCGTAATCCCAAGACAGAACATCCCTAACAAGCGTCGTAAGCAGCTGCGCGAACAGTTCATGCGCCGTACTCGCCTAGTCCTTAAAGAATCTGTTAGTAGCTATCATACTTTGCCTCTACTATTGCTAGGGATCAATTTCAGATGTGTGTTTCTCACGAAAATATCTGTTTCCTGCTAGTTTGCACCTCTTATGGGGAAATATATCAATTAGGAAAGGGCCAACATAGATTTTTTTTTTTATGAAGAGAAAACCACAGCAGTTACCCTTTTGGTTGGGTGCGCACAGGGTAGACTTCATTCTAGTGTATAGTGTAATAACTCGTAAACCACACAGGACACGAATGAATTGGAGGCAAGGATGCAAGGGCTTTTTCAAAGGGCAACATAGATTTTACTGCCTCACTATTGGAATGTGTCAGAAGAACATTTTTTTTTAGAGCATCTTTTCTTGGTTGATGTTAAATAGTCTTATTATGTCTTGCCCACAAAACCTAAAGTCGGATTGTTAATGTAGAGTATTACTCCTACTATAGCATATAAATCTCCATATGGATACAAACTATGTTGAAGTACTGCTTCATCATATTGCGACTATCATTTCTTATTGTTTGAACATTGTTTGACTTGGATATTTTCCAACCTGTGAATATGTTAGGAATTTCCTTTTTCCCTTCAAACTTTGGCATTGTGTTAACTGTTTGTTTTGATTTTTTACAACTTTATTAATTGAAGGAGCATGAACCATGGTGCAAAAGATATATGGAATTGTATAACGAGATGAGAGAGAACTGGGAGAGGCTATATTGGGATGAGGGTTATTCCAAAAAGCTTGCTCAAGATCATGCAAACTATGATTCTGCTGAAGATGATGATGAAGATTTCTCTCCATACAGGTTAGTTTATTTCTTCCTTTTTCTGCATTCCTTTATCATACACTCAATTGCTATTAGTTTTGGGAGGACAATAACTGTTTAATGAACTACACTTTTCAGCACTTTCTCCCTTCTTAATTGTGTCATTAATCTAATTTAATGTTGTTAAGAAGAGTGACCTATTGAGCCGTTATGCATATCTAAATTGATCTGTATTTGTTCTTTCAGCAGAAGTAGACCTAATGCTGACCAAATGAAGGTAACTATAAAAATCCTCTACTGCATTACCACATTTACATATTTTCTAATAGCATGTCTCTCCATTTGTACATTTCTGCCTCCTTTGGCAAGATAAGTTATGGTGCCCTTTTGATAAGTTCCAGTTTGTCATAAGTTGCTAAAAGCTTTTGACTTTTAAGCCCCATTGATAGTTCTCCCATACTAACAGAGATATCCAAAATATTTTGTTGATCTTACAATCCATAGTCGAAGTTCATCCTAAGTATTAGATGTTTTGAGTAATCACTGATCGATTGAAATCAAAAATTCTTAACCAAAATGATTGTTCTTACAACCCCATCCCATACTTTTACTTTCAATTAGTCAACACTTACAACCCCATCCCATACATTTACTTTCAATCAGTCACCACTTACAATCCCATCCCATACTTTTACATTCAATCAGTCACCACTTACAACTCCTAGCTTGATCCCTTGCTTTCACTGTCTTTGTTTGAGCAATCTGCATTGCTTCTGGGAGTTTCTTCTTTTATTTATCTGTAAGACGACTTCCCTCCATGGGCTTTTAGATCTATTCACTCCTTTTTTTATCAGTCATCTTATTATCACACTTAAGAATTAGTGCATCTGATGGTACGTAAGAAATGACCAAACCATCTTAGGCTATTTTCTCTCATTTTACCCTTTGTATCTGCTAGTTGCATTGTGTATTAGATATGATCATTTGAATCCTGTCCAATCTAGCATGTCCGAACATACATCTTAGCTCAACTTTTCTCTTACAATGTTCATCTTGTGGATATGTTATGCATTAGTGACTCAATATTCACTCCCTTATAGCATTAGTGATCTCAAGATTGTTACATAGAACTTCCCTTTTTCTAGCATATCTTTTTAGCATTCTGGGAATCCAATGGTGTATGTAAACAATACTGTGGAATTTTTTCTAGGGTCATATGGAGAAAGAAATGTGAGTTTTTTGAAGACAAGATCAACAATGTAATTAATCTATAGCTCAAGTGTTTATTTTTGCTTAGTCTCTGGCGCAACGATACTACGAGATATGTTTTAGAGCCGGAAGCTATTGTTGACTTTCTTAGCTGTTTACACACATTGTGAAATTCTCTCTTGGATGTTCTTTTTCCCCAACATTTCCTTAATGCTGGTTTGTTTCACATCAATAATATTCCTTTATTACTCATAAAACTAGAAACCTTTCCTTTCACCTTGTTGCCTATCTTTACTAATCATAAAACTTGAGTAGCACTTCAACCATCCTATTTAATTCTACATTTTACATATTCATTTATTATCATATTCTCTTGGAAAACTGAGTTTAGATATCTGAATAGTCTTGTATTTGGGCAGTCAATTTTATTTTATCTCACTTCACCTTCATGTTTCATACAATAGCTAGAATTGTGGTGTAAATATTCGCTACTTTTCTAAAACCTTTACACTCTATAGTACTTCTGCATAGTTCCAACTTCCAACATTTGCTAATTTCGTCAAGCATGCAACATGGATCCTCTCCCTAGATATTATTGGTTAGCTCATCTGTAGTTAGTGTAAACAAGTTCAGATTATAGGTAGATCCTTGGTGTAAACCTGTAGTTATTGGAACCTCCTCCGTATCTCCGCTAAGTGTTCTCACCCATACGATTGCTCATTTTCAAAAATAAAAGTCCACCTTACTAGGTGGAGGTTAGGAATAGCCCTAATCAATTTCATATATCGAACAAGAGAAGAAGATGGGGGAGGACATAAACCTTAACCTCCATCACAAAATTAAGAGTGAAATTAGTCACTCTAAGGATGATGCAAGCTGAAAAAGTACCACGAGTTCGTAATTTTTTCTACCATAATTACATCTGAATTACTATAGTACATTGTTCTTAGGTAAACTACTGCTAGCATATTTCCAGCGAACTTTGGACAACATCATTAGCTTCTAAAACTTTTCTTTGTTAACTTTGAACCATAGGTTTGAATTTCATCTTGATCTTGCTTCATTGTAGCTCTAACTCATCAGGAAAGGAAAGAACCTCATTTTAGACCATAAGTTCCCATTCACTTTCTCCCATATTAGCCTACTGATCCTCGCCTGTATTACCCTCTCTAAAAACATGAACAAAAAGGAAGTTGCCATTTCTAGTCAACCTCCAAATATGCTCAAAATGCTTCTAATATGCCAAGGTGGTTTGACTCTTATTGATAATCTCCATTATTAGTACAGAGTCTGATACCACAACAACAAACCCCTTTCCAATATCAATACACAACTTGATTCACTGTAAATGAGTTGTAGCCTCAGCAATATTATTGGAACACATTCCATAGTAATCAATAAAACCTTTAATAACTATTCTACGATGATCTCTAATGACACCACTGCCTCGAGCACTCCCAGGGTTGCCTTTTGAGCATCCATCCACATTTAATTCCACCCACTCTTCCTCTGGTTTATGCCATTTCACCAGTTGACTATTGATGGATTGGTGCAAATTTTCCAAGTGAACACATTTTCCTCCCAACTTACTGGAAGTGGAAGTTCAGGGAATCGAGTTTGGAAGATGAGATTCATGTAGTGAACAGACCTGATGAATAATGAACCTGTCAGACATTCACATTCTCAAATCTTGACAAACACCTCTTCTTCCAAATTTCCCAACAGACAAGAATTGGAACACACTGTAAAAGGACTTCATGTCATTTGTTGTTCTAGTCAGCCACTATTTCATCACAATTGTCTTAAGAGGACCCAGAAGAAAATTGATACCACAAGTGTTGCTGAAGTAAGCCCATACCCATTTAGCAATTAAGCTTTTACCAAACAAATGGGGGGATATTCTTCAGTTCATAGTTGGTACAACAGTTGCACCTTGAACAAAGCACCACACCCCTCCTTTTGAACTGTGTCATCAGTTGCTACTCCTCCATGAAAAAGCCTCAACATAAAAAAGGAAATTTTGGAAGGTGATCTTCTATGCCACATTAGTTTACCAGATAAAGTTTCATCGTGAACTCTTCTCAATTGTTTCCATGTAGACTTTGTAGTGAACTGCTAGAATTCTCCAAGGTCCAGCAAGCCCAATCTTTCTTGCCAACTTCAATCTCTACACTTAAAAACTCTTTTTGACAATATAAGCAGACAAGAAGAGGCACAACTTATCCCAACTCCATCTACCATCGACAATAGTTTTTTTTTTTTTCTAATTTGATACTTCTTGGGGTAGGTCTGATATTAGTTAATCTGGCTAGTGGTATGCTCCCATACCAGTCCATTTATCCCACAAAATGGAGGCTTCGCCATTTCCAACTTTCCACGGGATGAAAGATTCCATCTCATCTCTACTCTACATCATTCTTCTCCAAATATGGGACTGCCCATATCTCCAAATCTTTTTTGAGAAAGGTAACATGTATTTTAAACAAAGGAATACACTAAAGATATGCAAGCTGGGACAATATTTCATCTCTCCCTGTGCTCTGGCTGATTCCCATCCCTATTCCGGCAAGCTAAAGCTTCCTTTATGTTTCTTGGCATAGCCCAGCTAATGCCCCTTAGGTTGATGAAAATATGCCACAAATTTCATTGTCTCTCTACAGTGTAGAAAGAGATGATTTATTGTCTCTAGCTCACATTCACAAAAAGAACATCTGGAGCATAATTGGAAACCCCTTTACATGAGGTTATCTCCCGGAGCATAATTGGGAACCTCATATCTCCAAATCTTTGCAACAGGATATATCCTATTCCAATAGGAACTGATTCAAAAGGGAGTTCTCAATTCTGAAAGTCCACATTTTTGCCGAGAAAACCTTGCAAAAGTCTTCCATAGATCTTCATATGTGACCCGCCCTTTGGACCAATCACAACCTTCTAAACTCGGTAGATAATGGGCCTCCCCCTCTACCCTTCTCCACTTAAATACCGGGCTTCGCTTTGCATGGTGTGGGGCTTGAATACATAATATACTAAAAAAGAAAATAAATGAAGAAATACTAAATATAAAATAGAGGAAATTTGAGGAGAAGGGAAAATCGATCAATTGACCGACTGACCCTAAGTTCCTCAAATTCACTCTTCTATTATAAATATATATATTAATAATATGTGGGTGGTTAAGCTTTTTATACGTTTATGTTTTGGCTTTTAGTGATTGGATTTCAGATGATGCAATTTTTACGGCAAGCAGTAGATAATTAAAACGTAATCTTTCTTTGGTTCGGCTTAGACCTCAATTTTGTAAACTAGCACGTTTTGTTCTTTATTTTGGAGTGATTCGCTTAGATTGCTAAATAGCTAAGTTGCTAATATTTTTCTTAAGTTTCCTGGCTGCACGCTCCCTTTACTTTTTCTTTTTATGTCTTAATTTTCTTCATTTCATGTTTTTCTTTTTCTTCTTTTTAAAGTAGTAGCTCATATATAATTTGTGCCATTGCTTGAAAATGTCTTTGACATGGCTGCCCAAGCTGCAATGTGCAAGATCATTTTTTAACTCTCTCCATGTCCTCTAGTTTATTGATTTCCCTTCCACCTGGCCTTCCATTCAATTGCAGGAACAGGGAGGAGGTACAGGGAGAAACAGACAAGGTGATAATTGGGAAAAGGTTAGCCTAATCCGTGATAAATTTGAGTACGACAGAGAGAGAAGAATGAGAGAAAAAGGTTAGTCCAGCATTCTTCTCTGGATACACTATATTTGTTAGACTTGTTTGCTACTAAAGTTTGCTGGAGAAGTTGGACAGTTACAGCAGAAAAAAAAAACATTACTTATTGAGAGAACTTACATGTAACTTATCCTCTTTTTGCATGTTGGGTCCTATGTTGACGTACTTATATCCTGGTACTGTACTATCTTTTTTTTTTTTTTGGTGGAAACTATGTAGGCATCAATTCCAAATCTACCTTCTTGCAGGAAATGTTAGCATTTCCTTTCCCTTCAATTTGGTTTCAATTGTTTCCTGTTAGTAAAATTTGACAACACCATTTTGTTTTATTTTTTAGCCCAGCCTGGTGTTCTTTTCATTTACTTGTTCTTTTTCTCATCCCTTCTCTTCTTGAAAGTTTTTGTGGGTACATTTACTTATTATTGTAATTTCTGGTGGCCTTCGTTTTGAATATCTACCAATTAGCATTGGTTTGTTTATATCATCTCCCTGCTCTGACTTGCGTGATACAGGTGTTTGCTTGTTTGCCATCTCTATTTATTATTGGCACTCTGTTCATTACATGTGAAGAAGTCTCCATCGTCTTGATAGATTTATGTATGAACAATAATGTCCCTCATCTCAAATGCACAACAAAGGGAATGAATCTGCTGATATATTTGACTTACTGCTTACTCCTAAGTTCTGATATTTTATTTTCTTGTGGCCAATTTGCAGCATTTGCACCTATGAGTGAAGCAAACAACATTGGTATGGATTACTCAACTCCGAAGTACCAGGCCTCTGACACTCGGAGATACATTTCTGACAGTGATAGTGACATTGACTGACTGAAAAGACGGCCACCTTTCTGAGACTAGCATCATATGTCTCTTTTGTTTGTGAGCAACTTTCACATGACACAGCTCAATGTGTGTACAAGCAGGGCATTGCAACAACACAACAAAGTTTATGGGGCTTTCTCGATCAACTGTAGACTTGCATGAAGACAGAGACCAATGTTGAAAATGTACAATAAATTCTTTCAAAGTCACCTGCATGAGCTCAATTCAGATATCCATAAAGGGGTGTGCGTAGTGCTCTTGTATATTTCGGAACCAGTCTTCTCTATTCTGTTACTTTTCTACTGCACTATCTGTGGAAGGCTGAGCTTTCTTACAGCCTGTTTTTGAAGCAATTTAGCTTGGGATTGTAAAGGGATCATTGCTCCCTACTGAGCAATAATGGTTATGCTGAACACACATCTGTTTTGGGGTTTAGCAAAACCTCTTTGAACTTGCTGGTTGGTAAAATGAGCTCATATTTTATCAATGCCCAATCCATTCATATTTTAACCGGTCGGCGAGATGTTTTAAACGGGTAAAAATTGGGCATTAGCCCATATTTGACTCGTAATAATATGGGTAAGTATTAGGGGTGACCGTTCAGTTCTTCGGTTTGGTTTTATTTAATTTTGGTTTGATTCTTTGGTGTTCCATTTTGAAAAGGTGTGCACGAAATATCGGAACAAACTAGTTTGGTTTGTTTTTTCTACTTAGATTTGGTTGAGTTTGGTATTTTTAAAACGGGTTTTCAGTACAAATGAGAAATAAAATAAGAACAAAATTATCAAAATGTTTAACATAAAAGTTGAAATAAACATATTCTATAATTAGAACAAAGAAAGTTTTTTTCTCTATTTGTTTTTTTGAAGTTCAATAGTTTGATCCATCAAGTACAATGGTGACCTGTTATTTTTTTTATTTTTTTCCCCTAGCCGCTAGCAGTGGTAGCCAACAATTATTCGGCGAAAGCAACATTTAGCCATTTAACATTGGGCATTCACTTTTCTTCACTAATTCAAAGTTAAAACAACATAAATATCTAATATTAAAGACATAAATTTAAAAGAAAGTATTTAATGGAGTTTTTATATCTAAAATTGCAACCTTAATTCATTTTTTTAATTAAAAGATTGGTCCAACTTGGACCTTCTATATAATATAAAAATAAAAGTAAGTGTTGCTTTCATATATTTAACTTCTATACCATGTAATTGAATTGGTTCAACAATTCCATTTCTAGTCTATTAGTACAACCGCTAAATTAGATTTCGAAAAATCAATTGAATTTGCCATTCTTTAGGTATTGAAATAAAATTCAGAAGACATCAAATTATTATTTTGACATCATGTAGAGAATAACAAAAGACGATCGATATTAGAGAAACCTTAGATCAATAATTAGGCTCGAAAAATTCAAGTAAAGAAAAAAATTACTACAAATGTAAAAAGAAGATTTTGGATAGGACAACTTCATTATGGAAGAACCCTTCTTGAATTGGGTTTATAATTAGGTTTTCAAAAAATAAGTTGAAGTTGCCACTAATCCGGTCTTGAAATAAAATTCAGAATACAACATATGATTATTGTTTTGATATTATATAGAGAATAACAGAAGATGATAGAAATTAGAAAATTCTTTGATCATCTATTAAAACAAAAAATTCAAGTAAAACAAAAAAATTGCTACGAAGGTAAAAAGAAGATTTTGGATAGGAAAACTTAATTATGGAAAATACTTCTTAACTTGAGTTTATAATTAGGTTGCTTACAAATGACTAAGTTAATTCCTATTTATACTTGTGAAGGGATAATTCAAGATACAACAATATCTATACTATTCTATCATTTTCTACAAATATCTAACTCTCTAAAATATATATACATCTTTTAGATATAACAAATATAAATATTTTACTCTGTAAAATTCTAAAAACTTCACTAAATATCTAGATTTTTTTTTTATCTTCAATAGTATTAAAAATATGCATTTGTTATATTTATAACAAATATAAATATATTACTCTATAAAATTCTAACACTTCACTAAATATCTAGAATTTTTTTTGTATCTTCAAAAGTATTAAAAATATGCATTTTTAGTGGTGACTATCAATAGTCGTCAGAAATAACATTCAATAATGAAAGCACTCAAGAAAATAACTTAACCCAATGTTATATTTTCATCATTTTAACATGTCATTAATTAGTCTTGAATGGAAAGTTAATGAGGAAATATTTAAGCTCTCTAATGTTATTTAGATCAAATAAATAAATCATTATACTCTTCTTAATTACATTTATTCCTCATATTATTAATATGAATTCATTCCTTGGAATCTTTTCACAGGGACCAAAAGATAGCAGATCTTTTACGAGATCAATTCGGATTGGCTTTGGTTCGTTTAGAAAATGTGGCTCGGGGGACGATATGTGGAGCAATTTGACATAAATTGATACCGACACCTCAGATATCTTCATCTTATATATAGTGATACATTTTTCTTACGAGGAGATGGAGAAAAACACGTCCTATTACAAATTCTTCCTCATATATATTATATATATATATATATATATATATATATTGTTCTTTTGAAAGGAATCTGGTTAGTTTCCGGCTCCACTTTTATAGTAGAAGAGCTTGTTGAATCTTGGGGAATACACCTATACCGAGTGAAATATCCTTAAGGATAATGTCTTTGACACGGCTCAAGCTATGATAATTTTCTTCAGATTTTTGTGATGAAGTATTTTCAATAAGATTTCCAACAATCGTAAGAATGTTTCATCATATTATGTTATTATGGAAAATACTAGATATTATGTATGAAGAGGAGAGAAAAAAATAAAACCAATTTGGTTACGAGATAATATTAGAAAATGATAAATGCAAGAAGAAAAATTAGTCTTAAGGAGAGGGGCATGAAAAGATTGACATTTGAAAGAATTCTGCATTGAGTGCAATGGATATATTTTGGTAAGGGAGGCAGAGGGTTCAAGTGTTAGAAGATGATGGACATAGGTTATATTTCGTTACTCTCCTCTGGACGACGACTACTATTTGAAACTAGGTCGATTTGTCTACTTCATAAACTTTGTATGTATCATACTTATTGGAAAAATACAACGACATAATAAGATATGTGACAATACTATATGTCTATAATTTTAATATATTTGTGAGTGGCAAATAAGCCAATATACCCCTCAATGTAGAAGAAGATTTGGCGAAATAATAATATCGTTAACTAGAGATAAATATGACTAAGTGATAATATGAATTGTTCTGGTCATTTCTCAAGCGAATTGTAACAACCCGTCCTGGTCGTTTTGAGTAGGCTAATGGTGAAAGATATTGGGCCATAAACTTTTCGGATAGTGACTTAAAGATTTTAGGTTAGGCCAGTCTCATACGGAATCTGGGTAAGGTGAGGTCTAGAGCCATACAGGAATGAGTGGGGTGATATTTCTAGGCTTGTTTTATATTTTCTAGTAGCCAAGACAGTAAGAAATCCATAAAGCCTTACGAAATCAAATTCGGGCGAGTAGAACTCTAGGAATCGAACATGGTGTGTTGGGTTATGTTTTGGATTGGTAGTTGGTTCTCCCATCGAGAATTAGTGTGGGTGCCACTAACGACATTCTTGGTCGTGATAAAGTTGGTATCAGATTCCTAGGTTTGTTGATCTCTTTGTATCAAAATGAGTCTAGTAGAGTCCTGTAGAACGGTATAGAGACATTTGTTCTTTTCAATTGGTATCTCTTCTTTCTTTCTTCGTGCTATAACTTAATTTCAATTGGTATCTGGCGATTCAAATTGGTATCTAACTTCTCCCACTCTTCTGACCGCAGAGAATATATCACGGGAAATGACCCCACCCCATCCAGGATCATGTGGAAGAATAGGTTGAGATAGAGATTGAGGAAGATGTTCAAACAGAGGTGAGAATACATGTTGGGGTTGCAGGTCTTCCCATATGGACTCTAGGGTGATTCAGCATGTATTAGTTTTTTTGAGTGGGTAGGCAGGTACTTGAGCCACTCCCATAGTGCAGGGTACTCAAGTTCCAATTAACTTCTCCCACTCTTTTATTTTCTCTAAGATTTACTAGAGGTCGAGGTACTATCACTTAGAGATTAGGCCCGAGGACATACCTAAAACAACAATTAGGACTCGGTATAGGCACTATGAGTTCTTACCAATGTCGTTTTGATTGACCAATGTGCCTACATCGTTTATGAGCTTGATGAATAGGTTATTTAAACCATTCTTTGATTCCTTTGTAATGGTGTTTATAAATGATATCTTGATCTACTCCAAGGGAAAGAAGGAGCATGCAAATCACCTTCGTATTGTTCTGGGTATCTTAGGGAAACATGCATTGTATGCTAAAATTTCTAAGTGTGAATTTTGGCTGCCCTCAGTTTCTTGGCCATGTGGTTTCAAAAGGAAGGGTTATGGTAGACCCCCAAAATATTGAGACAATTAAGAATTTAGTTTGGCCTAGGTCTATGATAGAAGTTAGGAGTTTTTTTAGGTCTTGCTAGCTACTACCACAGGTTTGTGAAAAACTTTGCTCCTATTGCTACACATTTGGCTAGGTTGACTCAAAATAGGTACCATTCAAGTGGTCAGAGAAGTGTGAAGAGAGTTTCCAAGATCTCAAGAACCTTTTGACTACAACACCTATCATGACATTGTTGGTGGAAGGTAAAGACTTCATTATTTGTTTTGATGATTCACATTTGGGCTAGGGTGTTGTGTTGATGTAAGACAAGAATGTTTTCATAACCCAAAGTACACTCAAGACGTGTAATGACGTATAAGACCATGAGAGGCCCTACACTATCCACTTGACATACATACAACATAATATAATAGATAAACAAGGAGAATGTAAGTAGAAAGTCTTATCATAGGAAAGTTTGATATAAAAGTGGAAGCCTAATCATAGTCTTGAAAAGTCAATCTAATACATCAAAAGAGTGGTTGGGATGTAATCCATACACCACGTACAATGTCTGAAAATTAACGACATATGAAAGAATAGTAAAAGTGGCATGATCCTCGGAACATGAGGACTCACCAAGTCTTCAATGATCACCCAATCAACTAGCCACAAGTAGGAGGAGAAGAAGCGTCAAACCCTACATTATTAAACAATGTAGGCACAAGTATGCATTAGTGCATGAAATGTATTAAGTGTCATGCCACAAACTCAAGGGGAGCAATTGGCTCCTAATGCCAAAACTCAGGCTCGAGCTGACCCTGCTAAACTATTTGCTACTTGCGCATGTCAGCCACACGTAATCAAGAAAACAAACAAGTATAACTAGGTTTAAAACTAAGCCCTCGGCGTGAAAGGCCCCTGTCAACAGATCTATAAAAGAAATAGCTACTCCTAAGAGTTCATATAAATAAATAACCAACTAGCACATAAGTCCTGATTGGGCCGTTGAGGCCACCATGATATCTATACCAAAACTGAAAGCAGGTATATATCAAGACAATACACCAGACATCTCACAAGCTTCAGCAAACCAACAAACTAGGCCAGCATGGACATAACGTAGCTATACATTCCACACACTAGTCTGCAAGCCTCTTAAGAGTAGTAAAGATTGGCGGGAAAGGGACCTAGCCTACCCATAAAGATATATACAATAAAAGCTAACAAACCTCCCAATTTTGGCAGCTCCGGAGAAAAGGGGCTAGCTAATCGGATAGAAGTCAATCCTGCCGAGGAGTTCTACTGGGTCTGTCGAGACCTGCATGCATGAATGTAGCGCCCCCAGGCAATGGGGTGTCAGTACAAAATAATGTACAGAGTATGAAAGACTATAGACTAAATGAGCAAGTATCATAATATACCAAAATCAATCACGTAAGGAAATCAAAATTTAGATAAACATGCTAACCCACTACTGAATCTAAAAATACAAAAAAAAAATGATCAAACAACAACCTAACCAAGCCCCCATAAGCTTGGCAGGTACAAACAACATACCACCTACCTAGTCCCCCATAAGCCCAGAAGGTGCCAAATTAATCTACATACCCCTATCGGTAGCCCCTTGTCTTTGTAAGAAGTCACATAGCCCTTTTTGGCAACGATATAACCCCGTAGGCAGCGCATAGCCCACTTAGGCAACATCATAGATTTGTGGGCTGCACATAGCCCTCTTTTGCATCAACATAGCCCTGTAGGCAACACATAGCCCTCTTTGGCATCAAAATAGCCCCGTAGGCAACAAATAACACTCGTTGGCATCAATATTGCCCCATGGGCAACACATAGCCCTCTTTGGCAATAACACAATCCTATTAGACAACATCATAGCCCCCATAGGCAGTTCATAGCTCAACAACTAACCACAATAGCCCCAAGGGCGACAACAAACAATTGAATAGGCTAAAGGCGGGCAATTTAACTATCAACAATAAATATGAATAATCTCCAAGTTGTTCCTAACTTAGGGTCGTTCTTAACAGATTATGAGTCCCTAAAATGAGGGTTTATAACCACTCAATCAGCCAACCACTCACAATTACATCTACAAGATCACCAACATTAACTACCCTATTATATCACTCTCAAGCTCTAAGGAAACATGCCGAATGAAGGGAATAGCCTTAACATACCTTTCCAATGAACGCTCGAACGACTGTAGTTCCTTCACGAAAGTTGTTCCTTATGTACTAAGCTTAAAAAACACTATATATACACATTTGGTACGCACCTATAAACAGTTCATAATTAATCTTAAATTGACAGATTTTCCATATTGCCCCAACTTGTCGAAACGTCCGTAGAAATTCATAAAAACAATCATAAAAGAGTCTTGAGATGATTACCTTAGTTAACCAAGTGTAAACCTTGAAGAAACACTAATAACTACAAATTTATATCTTCAAAAACTAGCTCCAAACGCAGATAATAGAAGGGAAAAACGATTGCCACGTGTAGAGATCATGTTCCTAGGCACGGGGGCAACCTTTAACGGTAGAAATCGTCAAAAACTAACCTTCATCATGCAAGAAATCCATAGGAACCCTCTCTTGAGCTTTCTTTCTGGTTTGGAAGTGAAAAGAAATGTTTTCATGGCTTAAAATGTTGATCAAGCCGACATACCACATTTTGACCCGACCCGGATTCTGCCCCGGCAGTCCGTAGTAAAACCCTCATAACTTTTTACTCCAATGTCGGTTGGATACGGGGTTTTATGCGTTGCAAACTAGACTCGTGGGCCTTCGATTTAATGGGTAATAGGCCTTCTAAATCTTTATATATTGGGAGAAAACATCCAAGACATTTGACCCAAATTTTAGAGAAATCTTTAAAAAGGAACTTACGATAACTTTTGCCAACTTTTATTTTGCCACTTACCTAACTTCAAAACTTGAGATACAACCCTTGAACACTTAAAATATGACATACCACATCATTCTTAATTTATTACCCACCCTCTTTGTCTTTCCACGAAGATACGAGTTAATTTACACGTTTTGAAAAGTCGGGATGTTACATCGATCCTTCCCCCCTTAGAAACATTCGTCCTCGAATGAAAAAAATCCGAGTCATGCGGTTAAGTCCTTAGGAGTTTCTAAAAGTTAGGCAGAGTATCCTTTGTAAATGTGACTATCCAGGAACATGAAACACATAAATTCTAACCTAGGTGTCTCACAGGATGACATAACTAGCTAAACACTATAGCTCCGTAATAACAGTGTGAGTAAATATACAACGACAACAACATTAATAATAAGCAACAATATAAAATAATAATCAGATTAATATCTAACCTCACTGCACTAGTACATGGGAATACTTAGTTCCCTTATACTCATTTTGAAACATGAAACTCAACTCTCCTCATTTTCATACTCATTTACTCAAGACTTAGTTCAAAACTATAGTTGATTGCAAAACAGTTCTTAAATTTGACTCGAAAAGGTCCTCTTGAACTTTCCTCTTAACTTTACTTAAATTCAAAAGTGTAAATTAAGAGATGTTATTAGGATATGCATGATAGTTCAAGGATTAATGAAGATTTTAAGAGTGAATATATAGAAGAGAACTTTGGTACGATGCGAGGGAACAAACACAGAAAGAAGGACGGAAGGGTAAGGGACCTGGCGACCCTAGTGCACTGAGTGGCGCGGGGCGCCAACCCTAAAACTAGTGAACAATGTTTGAGGCGCACTGAGTGGTGCGCCGTGCCAGGCCCCAAACTACTGGGAAGTATTTTTGGTGCTATGGTGGCGCTCCGCCCAATGCCCTAGCCCAGAAATTTGATGAATTTTCATCCTCAATTTCATGTCCTAACTCATCTAGAATCAAATGATCTTGTGCAAACTCTTTTTGATTTATAAACCCCACACAAATTTAATGAAAACCCACACAAAATCCACCAAGAAACAACACTCATTCGCAAGACCCTTACCTCAAGAACTCAAAACCACAATTGTTAAATAATGGGGGTAAAACTCAAGAACTTCTCAAGAAACTCAATCAATCAACTTCAAGAACAAATACATGGATGAAACTTACATGATTGGCATGAGGGTGAACAATGCTAACACTATAATAGCTTACATACCTCGTAAGAACAATTCTTGGGGAAATCCTTTGTTCTTTAAAGAATGCTTGAAACCCTTCTCTTCTCTCCTCTTGAAACTTTACCCTAACTTTTAAGCGTTTAGGAATGTGAGAAAATAATTAACGCCTGATTAGACCCTCATCTTAGGTTAGTAAAAATGTTTTAGGCTTAGTTGGGTAAGAAAAAGACCAAAATACCCTTTCCTAAAATGGATGGAAAGCCTTAGCTAGAGAGGCTTCACTCAAACAACCATAACTTTTTACTCGGAGCTCAGAATTTAGCAAACTTGGTGGCGTTGGGAAAAAGGACTCAAAGATCTTCGATTTGGTACCTCATGGGCCACCTAAATCTTTATGGGCTAAGAGATATGGTTGTTTGAAGTTGACCCAAAATCGAAAACGCATCGAAGTTTGAGGTGTTACACTGGTCAACCGTAGAACCATATTTAGAAACTCAAAATTCCTTCAACTTTCCACGCGACCAATCTACGATCCATCGTTCAGTCTACGGTCCATAGACCCCTTATATAGAACCCAAGTTCAAGACCAAAATGTTTCTAAGTCTGAATCACTTCTATAGAGGCCACCTACGGCCCATCCAAACTCCTACGACTCGTCATTGTCAACTTGTGGGTCAACCTCAGAAACTTGCATTTTTACTAAACTCAGCCTCATTCCTACGAGTGCCATCTACAACCCGTAGACTTGTCTCATAGGACACAACTTGTACCAAGAGCTGAAGTCCTTTCCTTTCCACATTTTTTTGAGGTGTTACAATATCTCCCTTTTGGGAACATTCATCCTCAAATGAGACTCAAGCTAGCATGAATAGAGTAAGAGAGAAACTAACAATCCAACATGAATGAAAAATGTATCATAATGCACATAATCATGGATAATCACTCCAAGCTAAATCATAACATCAAAAATCAAGTTTTTCTTGAACATGCATGCATATGGAAACATGAGACTGACTAAAACGCATGAATCTGAAAGAATGAACCATGAGGAACTAATAACTTAAGCTAGAATATGAGTGGAGGGAAAGAGATGAGGATACTGAGACATCATATCGCCTTTGTCGTCCCAAGTAGCACCCTCAACTAGTTTATTCCTCCAAAGAACTTTCACGGAAGCAACTTTTTTATTTCTCAACTTCTGAACTTTGTGGTCTAAAATCTCAACTGGGACCTCTTCATAGGAAATATTTTCTTTAACTCCCAAACCTTATAAAGGAACAATAGACGTCGGATCTCCAACACACTTTTTTAATAAAGAGACATGGAATGTCGGATGTACCGATGCTAAATCATCAGGCAATTCTATTTCATAAGCAACCTTGTCAATACGCCTCAAAATTTGATATGGGCACATATATCGGAGACTAAGCTTCTAATAATATTCCTTAGTGTACATTTGTACTAAAAACCTCTCCTCTGGGAGGTGTTATCAAGGGAAGGCGAACTCCGCAGTTGCGAAACGGGCACTTATTATACTATGTGATGCTTTTAACCAAACAAATGGAAATGAAACGTCTTAGTGTTGTTCCTAGGATAGGGGTCAGATCATTACTTCAAATTCAAGATCTCTTCTTCTAACATCGGCATAAGACTTTTGTTGACTTTGAGCCATTTTCAACCTCTTTCGAATAAGTCAAAACTTCCCATAACCTCATGCACTAACTCGGTCCCTATCCATGCTAAACTCACCAACTTTAAGCCAACCAATAGGAGACCTACACTTCCTTCCATAAAGAGCCTCAAATGGATTCATCCCAATACTAGAATGAGTGTTATTATTATAAGCGAACTCAATCAAAGGCAAATGATAATTCCAATTACCCTCGAAATCTATCACGCAAGCTCTTAAAATATCTTCTAAGGTCTAGATAGTATGCTTGGCTTGTAAATCAGTTTGAGGGTGGAAAGTCGTGCTAAGTTTCACTTATGTACCAAGACCTTTCTGAAATGACTTCCAAAACTGAGACGTGAACTGAGTGCCATGATCGGAGATAAATGACAAGGGCATTCCATGGAAACTCACCATTTTTCGAATATATATCTTTGAGTACTCTTCCACTGAAAATGAAGTATTTACGGGAAGAAAGTGAGTTGATTTCGGCATTTGGTCAACAATAACCCAAATCGAGTCAAATTGACGATGAGTATGAGGTAAACTAGTAATGAAGTCCATTTTCAAATCTTCCCACTTCCATGTAGAAATGCTAATGTATTGAGCCAAACAACTCGGTTTCTGATGCTGAACTCTTACTTGTTGACAATTCAGATATTTAGCCACAAATTCCGCAATACATTTCTTCATCCTATTCCACCAATAGACCTTTCACAAGTCGCGGTATATCTTGGTGTCTCCTAGATGAATTGAATATTGAGAACTCTGAGCTTCTGTCAAATTCTAATTTCACAACTAATCAACATTCAGAACACATAATTAACCTTGGTATCAAAGACACCATCTCTCCCTTAAGAGAAAACCTCAATGGCTTTTTTGAAAACCAACTTCTTTAGATCAACTAATATCGGATCAAGATCCTTTTTAGCTTTCATATATCATACAAGAGACTTTTCCAAACCATTTTGAATAATGAATCCACTTTCATTAGAATCATTCAGACGCACACCCAATCAAACTAATCTATGAACGTCACAAACTAACTATTTCTTATCATCCTCAACATGGGAAACACTACCCATCGACACTTGACTAAGAGCATTTGCCACCATATTCGCTTTACTCGGATCATAGAGGACACACATTCCGTAATCCTTCAATAACTCAAATCACCTTCTTTGACAAAGATTCAAATCCTTTTTGAGTGAACACATATTTTAAACTCTTGTTGTCGGTAAACACATCAACATGAACACCATATAGGCAATACCTCCAAATCTTTAGAGCAAACACCACCGATGCTAACTCTAAATTATGAGTCAGACAATTATTTTCGTGCACCTTCAATTGGCTCGAAGCATAATCGATGACTTTCCCATGTTGCATCAAAACACAATCAATACCAATCTGTGAAGCATCACAATACACTATAAAGCCATCTGATCCTTCTGGTAATGTCAATATAGGGGCTGAAGTGAGTCTTTCTTTTAAAAATTGGGAACTCTTCTCACAAGCTTTCGACAATAGGAGTTTTACCTTCTTTTGAGTCAATGCCGTAAAAGGTGAGGCAATTGAGGAAAGTCCTTCCACAAACCTTCTATAATAACTGGTCAAACCCAAGAAAATTTGTATATCTAAAGCGTACAAAGGTCTAGGCCAATTCTTAACTGCCTCAATTTTCTTAGGATCGACTTAAATACCTTCACCGGGACAATATGACCAAGGAAACCAACAGACCTCAACCAAAACTCATATTTTCTAAACTTAGCATACAATTCACGATTCTTGAGAATTCACAACACAATCTTCAAATACTCAACATGCTCATCCTTACTTCACGAGTAAATCAAAATATCATTGATAAACACAATTACGAACATGTCAATATATTGCTTGAAGACCCTATTCATCAAATCTATGAATGCTGACAGGGCATTAGTTAAACCAAATGACATCACCAAAAACTCATAATGACCATACCAAGTTCAAAAATCCATTTTTTGAATGCTATTTTCCTTCACCCTCAATTGGTGATAAACCAACCAAAGGTTAATCTTAGAGAAGTAACTCGCATCTTGGAGTTAGTCAAACAAATCATCAATCCTTGGAATAGAATACTTATTCTTAATGGTAACCTTATTCGATTGTCGATAGTCAATGCACATTTGGAGGGAACCATCCTTGAACAAACAATATCGGAGCACCCCATGGTGAGATACTCAGTCTAATGAATCCATTATCCATTAAGACTTTCAACTAATTCTTTAATTCCTTAAGTTCTGTTGGGACCATTTGGTAAAGAGGAATATAGATAGGTTGCGTATCTAGAAGAAAGTCAATATTGAAGTTTATTTCCCTTTCAGAAGGAATACTAGGAATATCATCTGGAAACACTTCCAGAAACTCATTTACAATCGAAATTGACTCAAGAGTAGGGGTTTCAGAATCGATATCCATAACCCGAACAAGATGATAAATGCAACCTATAGAAATTATTTTCCTAGATTTTAGGCAAGATATGAACTGACCCATAAGAACATAATTTCCTTTTTTCCATGACATGATAGGTTCGTTGAGAATCTTGAATGTAACTAATCAGGTCCTACAATCTGTGGAACCATAACATGCATGAAGCTAATCCATCCCAAGAATAATATAAATCGAACATATCAAGCTCTAACTCTATGAGAAATGGAAATAAGATAATTTATATAAACTCTCTTAGCAACAATTGAATCACCAACGAGAGTATATACATGAAAAGGATTAAAAAAAAATTCAATACCATTATCAAATATCATGGCCACATAAGGATTAACAAAGGATAATGTAGCATCCGAGTCAAGTAAAGCATACATATCAAGGTGAAAGACTTTCAACTTACCGGTTACAACATTCGGGGAACCCTCATGATCATGTCGAGTCTGAAGAGCATAAAATATATTCTGACGAGAAGCATCCTAACCAGAACCACTAGGCTGAGCTTGCCTACCATCCTTACCTTTGAAAACTTGTAGTGGACAATCCTTCACTTTGTAACCACTCTTCCCAAAACCAATACAACTATCCATACATGCTAAAAAAATTCCTGAGTGACTCTTACCACACTTTTGGCAAGCATTCCATCACTACTTGAGGCTTAGGGTTAGACAACCTATACTTTTTGTACTAAGAGGTCGGAGCATTGGAAGAACATTGACCAGAAAACATTTTCCGGAATAGAGGATGTCCATGTTCACCAGACCTAGAATGAGAAAAGTCACCATCACCGGTTGTTGCCTTCTTGGACTCCCTAGACTTCTCCTTTAGCTTATCCTCTTCAGTGTTTTGGGAATGTATCATCAAATGAGAGATATACATCTTCTTAATCAACATAGTGGTTCGGCATTGTTTGACAACCAAATAGAAAACACCTAACACGAACTTACTCATTCTTGACCTAGAGTCGACAACCATTGTCGGAGCATACTTAGCCAATTGATTAAACATCAAAGCATACTTCTTCCATTCATATTTCATTGACGAAGATTAATGAATTCAAGCACCATTTCTTCTCTCATCTCAAAAGGAAAGAATCGATCAAGAAAAATCCTTATAAATTTATCCAAATCAAGAGGACCTGCAATCATCCTCTCTTCCTTCAATTGGTTGAACCAAACTTAAGAAACACTCTTAAGTTGATAAGCGGCCAATTCCGCCTTTTCTTCCATTCACACTCCCATAATTCCCACAATATTACAGACCTCATCAATAAACTCTTGGAGATCCTCATCAACCTTAGAACCATGGAACTCCAAAGGATTCATCCTTGTGAAGTCCATTATCCTTGTTACCGCCTTACCCATATTTGGGTTCACGGGTGCAACAACTTTTATATTAGCTTGGGCCGTCTTAGCTTGAGCCAACACTTGGAAAATGGTTCAGAACTTGGCATGATTCACTTGATCGGCCAAAGGATCAACTGGAACTTAAGGAACCTTGGGCTCCACATTCTCACTCGCATTCTTTCCTACATAAGCTCTTTGGGGTGACATATCCTGAAAAATATCGAATAAGAGTTAGGTGATGGATATATATAGAGATAAACTCTATGGAACGACTTTAGAGTAGTGAAAGAAGAGAAGTTTCATAAATATTTTGTAGCCTCCTATTCATAAATGTTGCACGTTTCACACTTATGAACAAGACTCTACTCTACGCAACTTGTCAGACATCCTAGGACCTTTTCTAAAACCTTATGCTCTAAAGACCAAGTTGTCACAACCCAAAGTACACCTGTAACACCTCAGATTCAAAAAGGCAAGAAAATTTTAGTTTTTCTAAGACCTAGTGTCAAGACCGATGACACCATCCACGGCCTGTAGGTAGGATGGCGGTCCGTCAATGGTGGTGTGGTCCACAAGTTGGATTCTTCTAAAGATTTGTAGTTTCAGTACTTTGTGATGGTTCACTAGGACAACTCATCATCTATTCCACGAGCCGTAGATAGGTTTCTTAGGTGAGTCCCAGACTTAGAAAGATTTCAGGGTCATAAGTTGAGGACAACGGCCGCGACACACGACTCGTCGATTGAACCATGTACCGTAGGTCGGCTTCGTCATTTGTGGTTCAAAGATTGAGTCTCTGAAACCAACGACGGTCGACTAGGATGGTCCGTAGGTGGATCCATGGACCGTAGGTCTAGCCGTTGGTGAGGGATGGGAGTTATTTAGAAAGAAATGGCTTTTAGGTCAACTTTAAACGGTCATATATTTTAGCACAAAATGAATTAAGTGGCCTATGACCTATCTAATTAATGATAATTGAATCCTCTTTCCAACACCACTGAGTTTTCTAAAATCCAAACTCTGAGTAAAAAATTATCTCATTTTAGTGAAGCTCTATAGGGCAAACCATAAACACCGACCCAATTGACAGACGATAGTTCAAACGACGGTGCGTCAGTCCCGTAGTAGATGGCACTTCGTCAGTTTTTAAATCAGGGGTTATAGGGTCTTTTCCCAATTGTTTTAACTCACTACTATGTCGTTTTGCTCTCTAATAGAAGCCTATATAATGATTTTAAACCCCCAAATCACCCAAACTCAATTCATTCTCTTTAATTTCCAAAAGAAGATTAAGCTTCTCCTCTCAAGTATTTCTCTCTCTAGAAGTTGAAGAAGAAATCTAGGGTTTGAAGATCAAGCCTCCTAATCTTCTATTGTTTCTAAGCTTTTGGCATCATGGTATGATAGTTTTCATCCAGTGATCCCTTCCATCCATGGAGTTCCCAAATTCTCCAATTTTGTAAAGTTAGATTCCCCAATTAAGTTAGGGCTTCCTTCAATTGCCATGGGTTTTCTTCAATGTTGATTTAATTGATTGTTTTTTTTAACATTTTATGCATGAATTGGAGGAATTGAATGTTTTTAAGTTGGTTTTCCATGAACCCATGCATAACCCATATTTTCTATGCAATGTTAATATAATGTGGGTCTTGAACTATGAAAGATGAATTTATGAAAATATGCATGTCTTATCTTTATGAAATAGATGTAAATGAATTTGATGATGACTTGACTTTGAAAATATGATGAAGCTTATGAATTATTGAAAAGAATGCATGTTCATGAAAGTATGTTTATGACTCAAGAAAGCTTATAGATGAGATTGTCTATATGTTCTATGAAGCTTGGCCACATGACATGAATGACATCTAGATTTTCCTTCAATGCGTTTTGGGCTATTTTCCTAAATTAGGTATTAATTAGTATGGTATCCGGATATGCCATCATTGATTATAGGTCACGATTTCAAAACTATTTCCATTAGTATTAGTAGGTCATCTCTAGCATGAAGTGAATGAATGTGGGCCTTAAAAGCTATTATGAAAAATCATGGATGATGAAAGGTTTTCTCACGCATGGTCTAAGGAGATATCCATTGATAAGACAAGTGCGACTACCCATGTGTTTTAAAGATAAGACAAGTTAAGATTAATAACTACTCTGTGGGATTTATGCTTAGCACCGAGTAGATATTGAGATGGAAGCTCTTCCGTGTTGAGGTTGGGTTTTCTAGTAGCAATCTACTTATCCCTTACCTGTGTGCCCCCATAGGATGATTGTCTAGATAGACATTAGCTAGTGGATCCACTTTAGCTCAGATTCATGGTTCTACCTTGGAAAGTAGGACAAGCCTTTTCGGTGTGGGAGACTGATGAGTCCATGATTTGGACTCATTTAGGGCTTTATTTTAAATAGATTTAGTGTCCTCAAATGCATATTTTGTGCCAATAACTGATGTAAATCCTTGAATTTTAGGTATTTGGATTGAGGAACAAAGCATGGACACTAATGAGCAAAAAGGAACAAGGCAGCTAAAAAAATGAAGAAAAGAAGGCCTGAGGATCGCCCAATCCATTGGGCCAATCACCGAACGGCCTTGGCCTCGCCTAATGTTCTAGTATGCCAAGCCCTGAATGAGAAAATCAAGTAGGCAATCGAAAGGAGCAGTCGGCGAGTCGCTGAACGGTTCCGCGATGCAGTGCCATATCACCCAGAGTTACAGAGCTTGAAGATGTTGAAGGCCAAAGTAAAAAGGCAATGGAATTGACCAAAGGGCGGATCTCCGAGTGGATCGACGATCCCGACTTACTGCGCTGAATGGTCCTTCGCAACACATTTTTGACAACTATAAATATGTTTTTAAATTATTAGTTTAGCATGCAGTTTAGAATCTAACATTCAGTTTTTAAGTTGAGAGCTTAAAACTGAGTTTTTGGAGACAATATTTCCTTAGCTTTGAAGATTTCCATTTCTGAAAAATTGGAAGTCGGTGTTGAAGATTATTCATCTTAGACCTTTGTAAATACAATATCAATCCTACTCAGTTGATGGAAACACAACTCGGTAACGATTTTTACCTTTTTATGATGTCTAGCTAAAACCCCAATTCTTGGGGTGTGATTGTGTGATTATGTGATTATGGGTTGATATAATTGCTGGATATTGTTAATTGATAGTTTAATTGCTGTTTAAAGGTATTTTCGTTCAGTAATTGTGGTTGAATTTAATAGGTTGTAGTTGCAAATACAATCTTAACTTCGTGTTTTTTGCTTGCTCGACAGAGAGGTTCTCAAACCAAAATTACTGAATCAATAGTCTGTGGGTATTGGGTTGTCATGGGTTCAACTCGAGAGAGTGAACCCTAAACCCTTTTCCACACATTCTTCTCGAGAGAGTGAATAGACTAAAGCGAAGGTTGTGCTTAATTGCTGCTTATTGGTGTTCGAGAGAAACCAATTTGATTCAGAGTAAATTGTTTGAGAGATTATGAAAAAGGTTGAAAGTCAAAACCCGTGGCTTTATTAAAACCATTTAGATCTCACCCATTAGGTGACATTAGTTGCTTTCGATCCGCTACTCGGTGATTCACCGAGTGTCTATCTACCTCACCGAGTTTTACAGGACCTTCAGTCACGGTGAGGATCCAAACGACGGTCTTTGTCGGGGTCGCCGATCTAGTTGGTGATTCTCCAATTGGACTTTTGTAATTCATCTGGTACTTTACACAAACTTTTCATGCCCAATCCTACAAAATCAAGACACCTTTATTTCAGAAATAACAAATTACAAGCATTTAAAGGTTTTAGGTTGCCTCCCAAACAACGCCTTAGTTAACGTCATGGCACGACGTAAATCAGCACTCAAACTCCATTTTTGGGGTTAGCCTTGGTATCACCAAGAAACCCCCCATTTTGTTGCGGGTGGAGAACGGGAGACATATAACCCATGAGGTTCTTGAGCAGCTGGACAGCTCTGGAATGAGACCAAATCATCCGTTTCATTCCTTTTAGCTCTCTATCTTGCTCAGTCACCTTGTGGAGAATGATTGAGAGCATTCCCTCAAGGCTTTTAGCCTGATTTTCCTTGAGACTTCTTCGCTCATGAGGGGGGATGTATTTATCCTTCGATCTTCGCCATTTTTTTGGCCAACTCATCCATCTGAGTCATTAGGTCGGCCAACATGAAGTCTTTTTTGACTTCTTGGATCGTTTCAGCCATTTGATTAAGCAGTTGAGCTGCTATCACATATGGCTATTTCACAATGCCTCCTGAAATGAGTTGGTCGACTAACCTCTTGTTACCAGGACCAAGACTTCTGTAGAAACAGTCAAGGAGAGCTATGTTGGGAATGTCATGATTTGGATATTGAGTGATTAATTCATTAAACCTTACCCAAGCCTGGTGGATCTGTTCAACTTCCAATTGCTTGAAGGTGAGGATACAATCCAGGAACACCATTACGTCTAATGGAGGAATCTCCATTGGCTTCTGGGTATAGCTCGCCATGCTTGCTTCCCCTGTTTGGATATAATAAAGCTAACAAAACAAAACTAAAGATTGAGTAAGTAAACTACAACTAAGAAGAAAAAAATTCTACTAGTCTAAGAATTCTCAAATAATACCACTTCCCGGCAGCAGCGCCATTTCTGATGCAAGTGTATACGATTGTGCAATAGTATAATAACCCAACCAAGGGTTGGGGTCGAGTCCCAAGGGAGTGATTTTGAGAATAAATAGAAAAATAAAATTAGTTCTAACTAGTCGTAGCTAAAGACATTAACGATTAAAAATATTGTAAATTAAAGGGGGACACAAAAGTGTCAATTAACAATGGGGGTTTTGTCACTTGTAAGTAAAAACAACGAAATTAACAAAGAAATCTCAGTAATGAGAAGGGATTCTTGCGATGTGATCAGAATACAGATTAATTTAAATTATTGGGCACAGGCTTTTGATAGAAAATTTATAGAGTAATAGTGACTAGGCTAAGCTAAACGTGGGAATAAATTCTCTCTTGAGCAACTTACCCCGTTTCAAATGGGTTCCTCTCGGACACCCACTTGCCGCATGAAGACCAACCTACACCTTACCCCACTCACTCTCGCGAGCTGAGTGTTAGGATATGGGACTAGGGTTCACTCTCTTGAGCTGAACCTTATGGCGACCCACTCCTTAGGCCATCAATCTAGTAGTCTTGGTTTCACGAATTCTCTCTCGAGCAAGCCGAAAACACATAAATAAACTTGTATTTGCAACTACAAATTTGTTAAATTCATCCATAACTACTAGACAAAATCACCATTAAACTACATCTAATCTATCAGCAAGTAAGACCCAACAACAAACTTAACCTATATTCGCTAAATCACACCCCAAGAATTGTGGTTTTTAGCCACACATCAAAAAATAGAAATTTATACCTAAATGAGCTTGCATTTGGGTATGAAGATTTAAGTCTTGTTACAGGCCAAGAATGAAGAATCCAAGAGACCCAAATCAAAATCCTTGGAGATGAAACCCTCTTCTTCTTCAAGTTTTAAAACCCTCTCAAACTCAGAGCAAAAATAAAAAGTACTAAAAATTATATTAATTGTTTCACACTAAAAATCTGATACTAAGCTACAACTCTCAACGAGTATTTATAGTTTTCAAAGAAATCTGTGTTGCAGTGGACCATTCGGCGACATTAGTCGGAATCGCCGATCGACTCGGCGATTCGCCCTTTGATGTAGTTCATCACCATCTTGCACCATCCTTCAGCATTTTCGTGCTTAAGGTCATTGGGCAACATGGTACTGCTCGCGGAATTTCTCGGCGATGCGCCGACTGCTCCTTTTTCCGCTGACTTGATCCTTTCCTTCAGGGCTCACCACACTGGAACAAAAGGCGAAGTGAGACCCTTCGGCGACTCGCCAAGTGAAATCGGTGATCCTCAAGCCTTCATTTTCTTCATTCTTTTCAGCCTTTTCGTTCCTTTTTGCGACGTAGTGTCCATGCTTTCCTTCAAACTTCAAATACCTGAAACTTAAGTGTTTTCATTAGATATTGAGATAAAATAAGCATTTGAAGACACAATATCCATTAAAATATCAGAGCCATGGATAATAAGAAACATGGTAAGAAACATACGAGTAGAAAATTAAGAAAAATAAGAATAAAATTAAACGAGTTATATCCGGAATATAAACAACTTAATATCACAAAAACTGATAATGAAAAATTAAGTCAATTAATAGATAATATATCTAAAATAGAATATAAATATATTCAATATTTAAAAATACAATGAATAACAAAAATAGCGA
>JAJOOR010000153.1:0-21438 GCA_036250505.1 Solanum acaule
AGTTGAGTTCATTTCTTCAAAAGAGTATATTGGGACTATGTATTCCCAAAGAGTAAATGTTTTCACATTTAAACAAGAAAGGAAACTGAGATTTCAAAAGAGCCTTTGAGCTAGTTTTTCAATAAAGAGGAAACTATGATTTCCAAGAGGGCTTTTAAACTAAGTTTTGAATAATTATCTCAAACCAAAGAAAGAGTTTTGTTTTTACAAACATATGAGCTAAGTATATTTTGGGAGTAGTATTGAACATCGATATGGGGATGCGAATTCAGATAACTCAAGTCTCCATAAACCATGTAGTCATCATGGGTAGTAAAGGATCATACTTTTTAGATGACTCCTTAAGATGCTTTTAGCATAGACTAGTGGATCCACTTAGTGAGTTAGGTTTTATACCCTCGACAAGGTATAGAACGGTCCTTGGCAGCGTGAGGTAAGACGATGTATCACCACTTAGGCTCATAGTGGTGGTTGTCGGTTAGAGAAATTCCCACAAAAACTCTATTACTTTATTATATAAGTAAATTTGAGTTTGTTATTGCATTTTCTTTAACGAACTAAGTTGTTTTTACTTTTTTATAAAGCTTTCCATATATTGCATGTGTATTGTTGCTTTATATTGAGTTGAGTACCTAGAGTCGAATATTATATCTTTGAGTTGAGTATCTAATCTCTGAGTTCAGTATCTTATCCTTGAGTACTTCTGAGTTGAGTAAGTTTGAGTAGTTTTGAATATCCTTGAGTTGAGTAAGTTTGAGAAGAGGTAAGTATGTTTCTTTTTTTTTTATCAAGTTTCAAGCTTATGTTTATGTTTTAGAATTCCCCTTACATGCTCGTACATTCCACGTACTGAGCCATTTGGCTTGCATCTTTTCATGATGCAGACACATGTATTCAGAATCATCAACAGGAGATTCGTTGATACATCCAGGAGTTCGAGTTAGCTATGGTGAGCCTCCTTGTTTCGAGAGGATTTCATTTACTTTTCAGTTTAGTCAGGATGTCGTGGGTCTTGACCCGACTTCCATCTTTATCAGTTAGAGGCTTCATAGATAGTCAGTATAGTTGAGAAGTCTGTATGATTCATTTATTTTATTAAATGTTTTAAAGACTTAAGTTGCCTATTTTATGGCGAGTTGAATATATTATTTTTATTATGAGTTGTTCATTTGAGTTAAAGTTTTGTAAAGTTGAGTTTGTTGAATTTTATTTGATTTTAAGCTTTTGCATGCTTAAGTTAGTCTGCCGCTTGTAGTTAGCCAGTATGAGGGTTCGCTTGGGGACCAGCAATGGTTCTTGGGTGCCGGCCACGTCCAGGGTGTAGACTCGGGTCGTGATAAACTTGGTATTAGAGCACAGAGTTCAAGTGTCCTAGGGTGTCTATGAAGCCGTGTCAAATAGGATCTTATTTATGGTTGTGAGGGCCCCACTTCTATAAATGAGGGACTATAGACATTTAAGAAAAGTTCCCCTTCTTTTATATTCTTAATCGTGAATAGAGTTATGTCATAGAGATTTATTCATACTTGTGCGTTCCTCAGATTCATTCAACTACCCTCATACTAGAGGTGGTTGAATAGAAAAGCCAGTCCGTTGTCGATGAATTGTTCGTAGCAAAAATCTTGAGGAAGTCATGAGACTCCAGAAGATCTTGAGAGAAGCCCAGAAGTTAGTAAGTGTTCAGTTTCAGAGAAATGCACTCATATTATATGAATCGTGCGTTTGAGTTGAAAGCGAGTTGTACTATTTTCCCTAAGCCTTGTTTCAGTTAAGATCCCTTTTAAGAAGTATGTTTAGAGCCTGGGTAAGATTCTCACCCGAAAAGGTAGAATGAGTTATAAGATCATGAATAGTAGTAGTGAAAGAACCCAGAGTTAGAGGAAAGTATGCAGAGGTTTAGTAATCCTAGGAAGGGAGATAGTGTTTTGAAGAGCTATATTACTATAGTCATGCACCTAGTAAGTTATTGATGAGTCGTTTTCCCTTAAGGGTAGAGTAAGAGTTGCTAGTCAAGATGAGATAAAATATATATTTGTTAACTAGAATAAAGTTAGTGTCGATGTGCCATCGTATTAGAAGAGACTAAATTCATGTGTTGAATAAGAGAGCAGAGTATTCATGAAGGGATAGATATAAACTAGGCTTATGATATGTTTGAGAGGGTCATGATGTACAGAAGGTTATAGAACTGATTAAGTAATGAGGTATAGTATAGTAGGCAAGCAATCGTATTGATATTCGGATTTAGTAATAAATATTAAGCTTGAATTCGAGATGAGTATCATGATCAAAAGAATGGAAACATTAGGGTGATGATGTTAGTCTTGAGATTTAATCTAGAAGACTTGACATAGAGTAGGTGAGAAATTGAGGTGATTAGCTGCAATAGATATGAGTTGTACAAGTGAGAGACCCTAACGTTTAGATAAGGGCAGTGATGTGTGGCTAAGTCACAAGAGTAACAAGAGCATTAAGAGGTGTGCCGAGATGGTATGTTACCAGATAAGGTTCCAATTAAGTTATAATTTTCCATGTGTGCCTAGATAGCATAATTGAGTTGTCAATGTAGAGTAGGTCCATAGCCTTCAAGTGTCAGCTTTAGACCTAAGGGGGAGATGATAAGATGAGAAATCAAGTCAAGTGTTGAGAATTTCTTAAGGAGCTGGTTAGTAGGAGTCCATCGAGTTGTTAGAAGTACTAAGCTTGAATGTGGTGTTGTTAAACATTAGGTGGTTCTTGATGTGAGCCCAATGTGGTGGTAAAGAGTAATAGTCTTGGGATGAGATTTCCTATAGAGATGTTTATAATCTGAACTTAAGGAGTTGGTCTAAGCTTGAATATAGTAAGATCATACCATTAAACACAGACCTTAGTAAGAGTAACCCATTCCATACCCAGTCCAGTCGTCATTCGAGGACGAATGAACCCAAGGGGGAGATATTGTAACACCCCAGAAATTTTTTGAACTAAGAATCGAACCGTTCTTCGTAGAGAGTGAGATTTTTTCAAGGAATTTAAAATTTCTTGAGTATTAAGGTCACTAGATGTAGAACCTTAAGTTCCAAGAAGAACCAAAGAGAGTTCATTCAAGTCATTCCTAAGTTTTTATTAAGTTTTGGGTCAACTTCAAACGACCATAACTCCTAATACAAGATGAGTTAGGTGAGCTACAAGATAGAAAATTAAATCCCTTCGAGTCCTCTTTCCAACGCCACCGAGTTTGCTAAATTCCGAGCTCTGAGTAAAAGTTTTGGACTGATTTACTAATGACGCATAAACCTGGCAGCAGCTCCGCGATGGCTCCGCGTTACGGAGCCAATACGGACCTCACTGCCTAGTGAAAAATTATTCCGACTTCCAGCTCATGTTAATTATTTCTTTAAGGGTATTTTAGTCCTAAAAACCCTTAGGAGGTCATCTAAATTGCCCTAAACGGGTAGAAAACTAGTTTTTCATAAATCAAACCCTCTCATCCACTCCAAAAATGCTACGCTCAAGAAATTCAAGAAACACTAAGGCTAGGGTTCATCTTTCAAGATTTTCCATCAAGAAGATGGTTCTTTCAGGTATGTAAGCTTTCATATTGTTGAGTTTGTTCGCCCTCACGCCAATCATGTTTAATTTTATCCTTAAATTCATTTTTGAGATTGAATTATTAAATTCTTGAGAAATTCTGGAGTTTTAACCATTATTGATAGTCTTATTGAGTTCTTGAGGTTTGTGCTTCGTTCTTTGATAATGAAGTTCTCATTGAGTACTAGAGGCGAGGGTTTGCGAATAAGATGAGTTAATTGATAGTTCCTTGCGTGGGTTTCGTTGAAATTGTTTTGGGTTAAAAGAATTTGTGAAATTTGACCTTAGAATTGTAGTAGGTGTGAGTTGATTCGAGTTTGAGAGAGGAAGAAAAAATTGGGCAAAAATATGTGCCCAGCTCCGCGTCACAGAAGTGTTTTAAACATTCAGTCCCCCGAAAAGTACCCCTTTCTCCGCGTCACAGAGAGGATACGGAGTCCACTGTCACAAAATTTATTTTTTTGCAATCAAAGATTTAATTCCATCTCCGCGTCACGCCAGTGTTCTTTAATTTAGGTCTTCTCCCGATCTTGTGATAAACTATCTTAACCCTCCTAAGACATTGAGAGGTCCTACATTCCAAAACATAACCCTTGAACCCATAATTCAAATTCAAGGTAGAGTTAAGGGTTAAGTTTTGAGAATTCATTCTAACATTTTAAGAAAGTCCCTTTGAGCCCTTTTGAGGAGTCTTCTACAACTTCTAGTAATTTGTTTCAAGGCTCGAGTAAGTGAGTAGGAGGTTGAGGAAAATGTGTTCATGAGTCTACTTTGTCATCACGAGATCTTTCCTATAATGAACCATAACTCTTGAATTCATAATTCACATTCAAGAGAGAGTTAAGAGTAGAGTTCAAGAAAGTTTTGAGTTCAATTGTGAATCCTTGGAGATCCATAATCGATTTGAGTTAAATTTTGAGAAAGTAAGTATGAGAATGAGAAGAGTTGTATACATGAGTTCCATAATGTTATGTAGACCTACAAGTCAAGTCGTTCATTCCCAAAAATTCCGCATGAACTTCAGAAGTTGAGTATCTATGAGAGGAGTAATATCTTCATGTCCTAAGTCTTAAGTATTGAGTTCCTAACCCATTTGAGATTATATTCCTAATCATGGGACTATTACATGTTACCCATGAAGTCCTTGAGTTGGGTTACTCATGTCCATAATTCTGCATGAACCCTATTAGTCGAGCAGTCTTGAGATGAAAAGTATCTTTGAGTCCTTGAGTTGAGTAGTTCATGTTCATAATTCCGCATGAACCCTCTTGAGTTGAGCATTCCTGAAGTGAGTAGTATCATTGAAGTTTTTGAGTTCCAAGTATTGAGTTATATCTATGGTTATTAAAAACCTTGCATTGAGTTGTTCACGTCCATAATTCGGCATGAACCATATTTTAAGAAGTCTTTTACAACGTTTTAACTTTGTTTTAAGACTTAAGTTTTGAGTTAAGGAAAGAGTAAAGAGTAAAGAGTAAAGAGTTGAGTTCATTTCTTCAAAAGAGTATATAGGGACTATGTATTCCCAAAGAGTAAATGTTTTCACATTTAAACAAGAAAGAAAACTGAGATTACAAAAGAGCCTTTGAGCTAGTTTTTCAGTAAAGAGGAAACTATGATTTCCAAGAGGGCTTTTAAGCTAAGTTTTGAGTAATTATCTCAAACCAAAGAAATAGTTTTTTTTTTAAAAACATATGAGCTAAGTATATTTTGGGAGTAGTATTGAGCACTGATATGGGGATGCGATTATAGATAACTCAAGTCTCCATAAACCATGTAGCCATCATGGGTAGTAAAGGATTATACTTTTTAGATGACTCCTTAAGATGCTTTTAGCATAGACTAGTGGATCCACTTAGTGAGTTAGGTTCTATACCCCCGGCAAGGTATAGAATGGTCCTTGGCAGCGTGAGGTAAGACGTTGTATCACCACTTAGGCTCATAGTGGTGGTTGTCGGTTAGAGAAACTCCCACAGAAACTATATTACATTATTATATAAGTAAATTTGAGTTTGTTATTGCATTTTCTTTAACGAACTAAGTTGTTTTTACTGTTTTATAAAGCTTTCCATATATTGCATGTGTATTGTTGCTTTATATTGAGTTGAGTACCTAGAGTCGAATATCATATCTCTGAGTTGAGTATCTAATGTCTGAGTTCAGTAACTTATCCTTGAGTACTTCTGAGTTGAGTAAGTTTGAGTAGTTTTGAATATCCTTGAGTATTCCTTGGGTTGAGTAAGTTTGAGAAGAGGTAAGTATGTTTCCTTTTTATCAAGTTTCAGGCTTATGTTTATGTTTTTGAATTCCCCTTACATGCTCGTACATTCCACGTACTGAGCCATTTGGCCTGCATCTTTTCATAATACAGACACTGGTATTTGGGATTATCAACAGGAGATTCGTTGATACATCCAGGAGTTCGAGTTAGCTATGGTGAGCCTCCTTGTTTTGAGAGGATTTCATTTACTTTTCAGTTTAGTCAGGATGTCGTGGGTCTTGTCCCGACTTCCATCTTTATCAGTTAGAGGCTTCATAGATAGTCAGTCTAGTTGAGAAGTCTGTATTATTCATTTATTTTATTAAATATTTTAAAGACTTAAGTTGCTTATTTTATGGTAAGTTGAATATATTATTTTTATTCTGAGTTGTTCATTTGAGTTAAAGTTTTTTAAAGTTGAGTTTATTGAATTTTATTTGGTTTTAAGCTTTTGCATGCTTAAGTTAGTCTGCCGCTTGTAGTCATCCAGGATGAGGGTTCGCTTGGGGACCAGTAATGGTTCTTGAGTGTCGGCCACGTCCAGGGTGTAGACTCGGGTCGTGACATGACACTTGGACTTTGGTCGCTCTGAAAAGGCAAAAGCATCAAGGGACTTCTAAATTCTAACTTTCAAAAGTCGACACAAAATCAAGTACAAATTTGCTTCAACAATGCGAAATCATAAAATCCAACACCAAATCGAAGTACATTAATGCCTCATCACAAAAGGTTAGAAGGATGCTTACATTGATTGAATTCTTCCCTGAAATGCTACTTGACATACAAGCGTAAACTACAAGTTGAAACGTTCCTCAACGTACGAGCCTAAACTACAAGTGGAAACGCTCCTCGACACACGAGCCTAAACTGTAAGTTGCAATGCTCCTTGACGCTCGAGCCTACAGTGCAAGTTAAAACGCTCATCGACGCACGAGCCTAAACTGCAAGTTGAAATGCTCCTTGACGTACGAGCCTAAATTACAAGTTGAAACACTCCTCAACACACGAGCCTAAACTGTAAGTTGAAATTCTCCTCAACGTAGGAGCGTAAATTGCAAGTTACGACGTTCCTTAAGGTACGAGCATAAACTGCATGGTACTCCTGGCCCGCAAGAGTATAAACTGTGTACGGCCCAAAAAAAAGAACTCATCATCTTGAACTACGATATGACTTGATCCTCTTCACCGAGGTACGTCGGCGCTTGGAGTAATCACTCTAAGCTCAGTCACATGAGTAAAAAAAAGGAGGTTCGATCGCATTGCGTGATCATCACACTAGCTCTTTAAAATTATGTAACTAGCACATGAGTTCAAATGCGTCACAGATGAGCAAAGGAGAAGAGTTAACCAAGGCTTCTTAGTTGACTTCAAAAGCGCATTTGTAAGAATCGGCAAAGGTTCTGACCATGATTTTTACACATATTGCATTTCTTGGAGTCTCCTTCGCAACGTAAAAATTGGCTCGTGATTCAAAGGTTTCTACGCTGAGTTATGAATTTTCTACCACGGCCGCTCAAAGCTGGAAAAAATATCATCATATTTTGGAGTTGATCTGAGCATTTCAAAGGTCTATTTTTGAAACTTCATAAAGATACTGATCATCATTGTTACACACATTAAAGTTCTTTAAGCCCTCTCCAGAACAAAAGAAGAAGCACGTAATACTAAAACTCCTACGTCGAGTTATTGATTTTCTCCGAGATTTGCTCGAAGCTAAAAACTTGAGCGAGACAGAATTTGAACTTACTTTGAAAATATATATGTACTAATCTGGAGTGCGTTTGGCCGTGATTGTTAGATATGTTGTATGTCTATGAGTTATTCTTCCAATGGAACTAGAATCGCATCATTTTGAGGCTCCTACGCCGAGTTATTGATTTTCTCCCAAAATTGCTCGAAGCTGAAGAGTGGAGCGAGGTAGAATTTGAGCTAACTTTGAAAATATATATGTACTAATCTGGAATGTTTTTGGCCGTAATTTTTATATATGTTGTACATCTATGAGTTATGCTTCCAATGGAACAAGAATCACATAATTTTGAGGCTCCTACGCCGAGTTATTGATTTTCTCCCAAAGTTGCTCAAAGCTGAAGAGTTGAGCGAGGCAGAATCGTGAGTTGACTTTGAAGCAATATCTGTACCAATCCACAAAGTCTTTGGCCGTGATTTTTAGATATTGTGTAGTTCTTTGAGTCATCTTTCTAACGGAAAAAGAAAATCGTGATTTCAATACTCCTACTTTGAGTTATGAATTTTATACTACAGACGCGCGAAGCTGAAAAGTCGAGAAAGACAAAATTGTGAGCTGACTTTGAAGCGATATTTGTACTAATTCATATAGTCATTGGCCGTGATTTTTACACATACTGTAGCTATTTGAGTTTTTTTCCAACGGAACAAAAAACTCATGATTTCACTATTCCTACTCCAAGTTATGAATTTTCTACCATAATCGTGCAAAGCTGCAAAACAGAGATATCAAAATTCAAAAGCAACTTCAGAATTTAATTCTGAACAACGTGGAAGAAATTTTGATATGAAACTTTGACATGTTGTAAAACGTTGAGTTCTATCTCTGTTGGATCAAGTGTATTGCAATTTCATGGCTCCTACATTCGAAAATAAATATATTTTCAAAGGTGTGCAAAGTTGGAATCACAAAGTGTAAGGAATCGAGCTCCATGTACTTCCCAAGAAGTCATAAGATTGGTCCAAGAACTTCTCCAAATTGAAAGGAAGATGCCAATCCACACTGCAGCTTGAACAATTAGATTATCCGCAATCTAGTTCGTTTATGTTTGGAGGCCTACACCAAGTGTTTCTCTCGCCATTCTCACGGCGGGTGCTTTCTCATCGGAAATGAAATTAAAGTACTCCAACTGTTTCTCTCGTGGAGCCGCAAAAAGGGGATGAAAATGGAGGTGGCAAGTTCTCTTTACCAAGGCTGCAAGGAAGGTGAATGCCTCGAGTGAGTTTTCTTCCAACATTGCTAGAATGAGATGAGTGGTTCCACGCCAATCATATGAACAACTCATGTAACTTCTAAGTGATTTAGGCTCTTTTAGAAACCTGAAACAAAAAAAATATTGGAGCCATCGGTGCCAACTGCACGAAGCTTTCATTTTTTCTTGGTTGATCTACTTCTGATAACACATGTAGTAAGTGCATGACCCTTCAATATGGCATGACAAGCATGAGCAACAGTACAACAATCTTGTTCAATATAGTAGTGCCAATAACACGAAGCTTTGAATTACAACCAAATTGGATATTGAACATCAACCTCCCGTGCTTAAGAAACATTTCAATACATAAATAAAGATGCAACCACAACCATTACCTGCAAGAAAGAGAAACAAGAAAATCCAAAAGACACAAATCTGTGAGGAAAACGGCAAAATTTGAAGACCAACTTCAAAAAAATCATTTTCTGTCAATTCAAGAAGAGTTTGAGATGGGTTCTTCGATATGCCACATTAATACCAGTCTATTTTCTTAAGAATCAACCTGCTCGTCATTTGAAAGCTCCTACACCAAGAAAAAGATGTTTTGGCAAGATTGTACATAGCTGTGAGAAGAACTGCCAGATTTGGGGTCTAACTTCGAAATTTGATTTCCGTTGATCCGGAAGGTTCTTTACATTAATTTTTGGATATGTCGTAGTACTAGAAATCTATTTTCTCCATAATCAAGCCGCTCATCGTTTGAATGCTCCTACACCAAGAAAATGATGTTTTGGCGAGATCGCGCATAGCTGTGAGAAGAACTGCCAGATTTGGGGTCCAACTTGAGAATTTGATTCCTGTCAATCCAGAAGATTTTTAAGGTTGGTTTTTGGATATGTCGTAGTACTAGAAGTCTAGTTTCTCCAGAATCAAGTTTCTCCTCGTTTAAATGCTCCTACACTAAGAAAATTACATTTTTACGAGATTGCGTATAACTATGAGGAGAACTTCCAGATTCGGAGACAAACTCCAAAAAAATCAATTCCCGCCAATACAAAAGGTTTGTTATGCTGCTTTTGGATATGTTGTAGTACTAAAAGTCTTGTTTCTCCATAGTTAAGCCTCTTGTCGTCTGAATGCTCCTACACCAAGAAAATGACATTTTGGCGAGATTGCACATAATTAATAGAAGAATTGTCAGATTTGAAGACCAACTTCAAAAATTGATTCCCGTTAATCCCAAAGGTGTTTAACGTTGATTTTTTGATATGTCACAGTACTACAAATCTTGTTTCTTCCAAGCCAAGCCGCTCGTCATTTGGACATTTCTACACTAAAAAAACAAGATTTTGGTGGGACTACATGAAATTGATAAAAGAACACACCAAATTTGGAGTTCCACATTGATTTGGTTAGGAGAATTATTTTTTTCAATGATTCACTAATCAATCCTTTGTGCATGGGAGATTCTTATATAGAAGTTCCTTTGAAAAAAATTAATTTCTTGTACAAGGAAAGTGTTAGTGTGGCATTTTAATATTCTAAAAAATATTAAATTTTGTAATATTTTGCATGGACACACAGACATTTGTTTTCTGGCCGTTGGTTGACTTCTCACTTATCATATGTTACAAAATGTAGGATGTAATGACAATCATAATTGCTGCATTACCATTCTGTATTACTCCAAATTGGAGTTAGTGCCATATGCACTTCAGTTTTGCAACAAATGCAAAATGCCGTTGATGGCATTAGCCGTTGATGGCATTGGTGCCCACTTGATTGTCACTTTTAATTCCTCCATTATATCTTGTAACCTATGTAACTCCTAAGACTATTATCTTCACTATTTACTACACCATTATCTTCCTATTTATTTCTAGGAAGACTTCTTCTACTATAAATAGTGGTGGTCTTCATTTGGTTGAGAGATATAAGAAAATATTGAGTGCATAAAATTTGTCAAAAAAGAGAGTTTTTATTAGTTGAAGGAAGGTGTTCTTTTTGTGGAGCTTTGGACTCAACTCTTGTCCAGAGTTGTTGATTTATCTTTTGTGAATAGGCTGTTGTATCCTGGAGGGGACAAGTCAAGAAGGACTACTGTTGGACAAGTGAAAAACATTTGCTACAGTGGGTTTGAATCTCCTTTAAGAGAGAGAGATATCCGCGCCTCAACCTGAAGAGATTTATTTCTTCATTTTTATTTTCAATTGTAATCTTGTAATTCTGTTATATTGTAATTTTTCACTAACAATTTTAAAGAGATTTACCATGGCTACAATTGAAAAAACCGCGGATGACAAGATGGGAGACCTTAACAAGCCATTTCAGTTCAATGGTAACCATTTCAATAGATGGAAGGGTAAAGTACTTTTCTACTTAAGTCTTCTCAATGGTTCTTATGTGTTAACTGAGAAGAATTCGAATAAATTTGATGACACCTCCATGGATGATGATGAACTTATTTCTCATCATGAGGAAGTGGAAAAGTACGATGGTGAAGAGGCAAGGGGCCAAGGTGCACTTTTACAAAAAGAAGAGAGCAACATCACAACGAAGGTAAATTTAATTACTTCAAATAATGTTACTCTTGAAACTCACAAAAATACTTCTTTGAAGCCTAAGAAGAATAAATTTAAGAAAAATAATAGTAGACCTCCCAAGAAAAATAATGGTAAAAATAACCAAGCACAAATTCAACAAGTTCATGATAAGGGATTGTGCTTAGTTTGTGGCAAGAGTGGGCATATTGCTTGATTTTGTAGATTCCGAAAACGTGGTCCTAACCCTTAGGCAAAGTTACCGAAGAACCTTTTGTGGTGGTGATTACCGACATAAACATGGTTGAGAGTGTTGATGGATGGTGGGCTGATTTTGGTGCAAACCGTCATGTCTGTTATGGCAAAGACTGGTTTAAAAAATATACTCATTTTGAGAAGCCCAAAACCATCATGCTTGGTGATTCACATACTATTCAAGTGCTTGGAACAGGAGATGTCGAATTGTATTTTACTTCTGGAAGAGTATTAACTTTGAAAGATGTACTTTATACTCCTTCTATGAGAAAAAAATTGATGTCTAGTTTTCTTCTTAATAAAGCAGGCTTTAAAAAGATTATTGAATTTGATCAATATTTAATTGTGAAGAAGGGTATTTTTGTGGGAAAGGGGTATGCTTGTGATGGGATGTTCAAATTGAATGTAAAAATGAACAAAGCTTCTACTTCTGTTTATATGCTTTCTTCTACCAATTTTTGGCATGCTCGTTTGTGTCATATTAATAATCGTTATGTTGGAATGATGAGTAGTTTAGGATTAATCCCAATGATTAAAAAGAATTTTGAAAAGTGTGAGACTTGTAGTAAAGACAAAATCATTAAAAGGCCTCATTTTCAAGTTGAAAGAAAAACTGATTCGTTAGAATTAGTTCATACTGATATTTGTGAACTTGGAGGAATTTTAACTCGTGGAGATAATAGATATTTTATCACTTTCATTGATGATTTTTCTAAGTTTACATATGTTTACTTGATGAAAAATAAAAGTGATGCTTTTGAAAACTTTAAAGTTTATCTCCATGAAGTTGAAAATCAGTTTGGAAGAAAAATAAAAAGAATTAGATCTGATAGAGGCCGTGAATATGAGTCAAATGAGTTTAATTCTTTTTTTAGATCATTGGGAATAATTCATGAAACTACTCCTCCTTATTCTCCTTCATCTAATGGTGTAGAGGAAAGGAAAATTAGAACTTTGGTTGAATTGACTAATGCCATGCTTATTGAGTCACATGCACCTTTAAATTTTTGGGGTGAAGCTATTTTGACTGCTTGTTATGTGTTGAATTGTGTGCCTCATAAAAAGTTAAAATTGACCCCTTTTGAATTGTGGAAAAGTTACAAGCCAAGTTTGGGATTTCTAAGAGTTTGGGGTTGTCGAGCCTTTGTAAGGCTAATGGATCCCAAGATTACAAAATTGGGTAAGAAAGTTACTACTTGTGCTTTTCTTGGTTATGCTTTAAATAGTACAGCCTATAGATTTTTTAATCTTGAAGATAATATTGTGATAGAATCGGGTGATGCTTTATTTCATGAGAATAAATTTTCTTTTGATTCTAAAAATAGTGGGGGTCAAAGGATTGAACAAATTTTTTTCGTCCCTACCTAGTTCTTCTACTTCTACTTTAAAAAATAAAGAAGTTAATGATTTTGAGTTAAGAAGAAGTAAAAGAGCTAGAGTAGAAAAAGATTTTGGTCCTGATTTTTATGTGTTTAATGTTGGAGATGACCCTCTCACTTTGAAAGAAGCATTATCGTTACATGATTCTATTTTTTGGAAAGAGGTTGTAATGATGAAATGGAATCACTAATTTCTAATAAAACTTGGAAGTTAGTTGATTTACCACCGAGTTGTAAAACTATTGGTTGGAAATGGGTCTTACGAAAAAGTTGAAACCGGATGGATCTATTGATAGATATAAGGCTAGACTAGTTGCAAAAGGTTTTAAACAACTAGAAGGCCTAGAATTTTTTGATACTTTTTCACCGGTAACAATAATTACATCCATAAGACTTTTAATTGCTATGGCTGCAATTTTTTATTTGCAAATTCATCAAATGGATGTAAAAACTACTTTTTTAAATGGAGACCTAAATGAGGAAATTTATATGGAACAACCCAAGTCTTTTGTTGAAGCAGGCCAAGAAAGCAAAGTATGTAAACTTACTAAATCCCTATATGGCTTGAAACAGTCACCAAAGCAATGGCATGAAAAGTTTGATTCCTGCATGATTGAAAATGATTTAAAAACAAATGAGTGTGATAAGTGCATATACCATAAGTCTTGGAATAATTCACATGTGATTATTTGCCTATATGTTGATGATTTATTGATCTTTGGCTCTAACATGAATGTTATTGATGAAGCTAAAAATGTTCTTAGAAGCCATTTTGATATGAAAGATCTTGGTGAGACAAATTTTATTCTGGGAACAAAAATAACAAGAACATGTGAGGGAATTTTCCTTGACCAGTCACATTATGTTGAGAAAATTTTGAAAACATATAACTTTCATGATTACAAGCATGTTGCTACTCCTTTTGATTCAAGTGTTCACTTATTTCTTGTTGAAAGTGAAAATGATGTAATAAATCAAAAGGAATATGCTAGCATAATCGGAAGTTTGAGATATGTGACTGATTGCACAAGGCCTGATATTGCATATGCAGTAGGAGTACTTGACAGGTTTACAAGCAAGCCAGGTAATGAACATTGACATGCTATAACAAGAGTTATGAGATATTTAATTGGAACAAAAAATTGTATTTTGTTCTATAAAAACATCCTGTTGTACTTGAAGGCTTTTGTGATGTAGATTGGAACACTTTATCAGGTGATTCCTGTTCTACCACTGGTTATGTCTTTACTTTAGGTGGTGGTGTTGTTTGTTGGAGATCAAAAAAAGCAAACTATAATTGCTAACTCTACCATGGAGGATGAACTAATTGTTTTAGCTTCAGCTAGTGAGGAAGCAAATTGGTTAAGAGATTTGTTGTTTCAAATACCTTATTTTGAAAAACCAATTCCTTATATTTTAATTCATTGTAATAGCACTGCTGCAATTGGTAGAGTTCAAAACCGTTATTACAACGGTAAATGCAGACCTATAAGGAGGAAACACAGTAATGTAAGATCGTATTTGACAAATGGTTCCATTAATGTTGATTATGTCAAATCTTGTGATAATCTTGCAGATCCTCTTACTAAGGCCTTAACAAGAGAAAAGGTCTGGAGCACATCGAGGGGGATGGGATTGAAGCCTACAAATCCTTGAGTCATATATGAGGAAACTCAGCCTGGGGACTAGAGATCCTATAACCAGGTTCAAAGGGAAAACTAATCATATGATGACTTGTTGTGAAAAATGCACTATCTTTTTATTCCATCCCTATGATGTGAGTGCATTGTTTCCTGTAGTTTGTGCAGGTTGAGTTGATAAAACTCTTAATGAATAATTGTAGCCCGTATGGGTGGAGTGTTAAGCTTACAGGAGCACTCTCGATAGATTTCACCTATGTGAGTGTGGAAGTAGGTTGCTTCCAATGAGAATTGACTTATTCTCAAAAGCACTCATGAAATCGGGATAGCACATGGCCATAATGTGCTGGCTTTTAAAGCTCATATCAACACTTTGATTATTATGTATGAGCAGTGATATTTTATTTCCCTTAAGCAATCATAGTTGAAGTCTGAGATCACTACGACTCTGGAGTAAAAGTTACTGTTTCACTAAATGAAGGTTCAATACAGAGCACACCTTCATTATGAATAGTAGTCTTCCTTCAGCTGGTATACTCTCTTGTCCAATATTAAAATGAGTGGGGGATTGTTAGTGTGACATTTTAATATTCTAAAAAATATTAAATTTTGTAATATTTTGCATGGTCACACAGACATTTGTTTTCTGATATGGGATGTAATGACAATCATAATTGCTGCATTACTATTCTGTATTACTCCAAATTGGAGTTAGTGCCATATGCACTTCAGTTTTGCAACAAATGCAAAATGTCGTTGATGGCATTGGTGCCCACTTGATTGTCACTTTTAATTCCTCCATTATACCTTGTAACCTATATAATTCCTAAGGCCATTATCTTCACTATTTACTACACCATTATCTTCCTATTTATTCCTAGGAAGACTTCTTCTACTATAAATAGTGGTAGTCTTCATTTGGTTGAGAGATATAAGAAAATATTGAGTGCATAAAGTTTGTCAAAAAAGAGAGTTCTTATTAGTTAAAGGGAGGTGTTCTTTTTGTGGAGCTTTGGACTCAACTCTTGTCCAGAGTTGTTGAGTTATCTTTTGTGGATAGACTGTTGTATCTTGGAGGGGACAAGTCAAGAAAGACTACTGTTGGACCAGTGAAAAAAATTTGCTGCAGTGGGCTTGAATCACCTTAAAGAGAGCGAGATATCCGCACCTCAGCCTGAAGAGATTTATTTCTTCATTTTTATTTTCAATTGCAATCTTGTAATTCTGTTATATTGTAATTTTTCATTAACAGAAAGCTTTGGTAAAATTGAAAGAAGGAAATTATATCAATTCTTACCCATCTAAATGGAAATTGCTAGCACCCAAAAGGAAAACAATAAGTCTTAATATTACAAGAATGATTCTTACAAAATCAAGCAAAGGAAAGAAAATTTGTTGTGATTATTAAATTACCAATTGTTTCCAAGTTGAAGGTTTGCAAAAAAAAAGAAGCAAATCAAGTTATGTTCTTTTATTTAAAATTCAACTTTGACGACTTGTGTGACACATCTAAGTGTTGGTGTCCAAATTTGTATTCAAATCTATGGTGAAAGTTTTTTGAATTTAAAATTCATGCAACTTTGTCACACTGATTTGTTTATCCCTATCTCTCGAGAGTCCTCCATATCGTCCCTCGAATGGATTGAAATAACAAAAGTCCTTAGGAGCACATCGAAATAGAGTTGCACATGACCTTACCATGCAACTTGTTTCATCGCAAGAAACAGAGTCAAGCAAATGTCTTGAGAGTGATATTATTGGATTTGTAATACTTCAAGTCTCGCATCAAGTGTCGGCAAAGCTACATTTCAACAAGACTTGAAGTAGGGGGCATCTGTAGACACAAGAATTGTACTGGATTTAATTCATACAAAATTTGGATTAAATTCATGCTTATTTGGGTTGAATGATTAATTTGGGATTTACAAATAAATAAGCCCATTTTTATTAACTTCAAGTCCAAGGTCCATTTCACCTTGAAGCCCAAACCCATGCCACATGTCACAGTGACTAGGCATCCAAGACCAACAAGGTGACGCCATGTGTCCAAATGAGGTGGTAGTCCCAGTCAAGTGCAAGAACCAATCACAATCCGCCAAGTGTCAAAATGACATCCTATGGCCAATCATAAGCATTCTTGTCCAACCCCTACAACTATGAATATGGGATATACATGACATTCTAAAGAGAAAGGGAAGAAAACTCTTCAAGAAGCATTCTGCAATTGGAGAAAGCTACAACATAAACTACTGAGCTCTTCTAAGGAGTGATCAACAGAGTTCTTCTCGGAGATCGACTTGAAATGACGAAGTGCTTTCCGACGTTCCCGGAGATCAAATACATCTCAAAGAGGTCTACATCATCCTACATTCGAGAAATACGCTACTGAAGGCCCTTGAATCACTGAGAAGTTTAGGAGACAAGAATTAAGAGGACACCAGAATTGTACTCACAAGATTTATTAATAAAAACCACAATTTTCTTTTATTTATTTTGTTTGTAGCTAATTTTCAACGTTTACGAAAATTTGTTGCGAACAATTATAATCAATTATTGTTTTTTCAGTTTTTTGTTTTTAACACGTTCCTTCCACATAATTGACTCTAGAAAATAATTTACATAGTTAGTAACTTAAAAAGCTCAAATATATATCTTATTCGGAAAAACAAAATTACATGAACAAAAAGATCTGGCCAAACACATATGCAGACCCTTAAATTTGTTCCTAAATTTCATTTTGGCACTCCAACTCAGCTTTGTTCCATTTTAACCCTTTAACTCCAATTTTTATGTTTCACTTTGGCATTTCTAGGTGATGTGGCAGAGTGTGTGCATCACACTTTCTCTAAGAGAGTGAAAGATAAAAAAAGATATTTTAAAAATAATAATAAAAGATTAACCCTTCAACTCTATTTTTTTTTTTTTATGTACCATTTAAACACAAAATACTAATTTCTATATATGCTCTTCAACTGCAATTTTGCATTTTAAATTGACGGATGATCATTGAATTTTTTTTTTTTAAAAAACGTAACAATTTCTTTTTGAGAGTTTCCCTGTATTTTTTCATGAAAAATACCCGACGAAAGTGCGTCGATTTCTTTCTTAAGAAAATCAATGACAACCCAACGAAGTCTATCGAGTTTCAACATTTTTTATAGTGTTATTAATTAGCAATGAAGTGGGTTTTTTTTTTACTCGTATTTAGTTGAATGAAAAATTAGAAAGCTAATATTTGAGCTGGTCCAAATTGATTAGATATGAAAAAAAAATATGTGGTGTTATTTAATTTAATTATTTGTTTTAAAAAGAAAATCAACACACTTTTTATGTTGTATTTTTAATGACAAGTTTCTTCATTTTTATTTATGCTCTTCATTTACACTTTTTCATTTTAAAAATCAACGTCATATCTTTTTTTTAAAAAAATAATGGATGAACATCAATTTTTTTATTTTTTTTAGAGTTTCTGTACATTATTGTGTGAAAAATAATCGACAAAAGTATGTTGATTTTCTTTTTAAAACAATTAATTAAATTAAATAACACCACATATTTTTTTTCCATATCTAATCTATTTGGACTAACTCAAATATCAGCTTTCTAATTTTTCATTCAACTAAATACGAGTAAAAAAAACTCATGTTCATTGCTAATTAATAACACTATAAAAAAATGTTGAAACTCAATAGACTTTGTTGGGTTGTCATTGATATTCTCAAGAAAAAAAATCGAGCACTTTCGTCGGTTATTTTTTACGCAAAAATGCAGGGTAACTCTCAAAAAGAAATTGTTACTTTAAAAAAAAAAATCAATGATCATTCGTCAATTTGAATTTTTTACAATAACTAACGGATGAACGGCGATTTTTAAAATGCAAAATTGCAGTTGAAGAACATATATAGAAATAAAGAAATCATAAAATTAGTATTTTGTGTTTAAATGGTACATGGAAAAATAGAGTTAAAGGGTTAATTTTTTATTATTTAAAAAAAATACTTTTTTTTTGTATTTCACTGAGAGAAAGTGTAATGCACACACTTTGTCACATCACTTAGAAGTGTCAAAATGAAACATAAAAAATAGAGTTAAAGGGTTAAAATGGAACAAGGTTAAGTTGGAGTACCAAAATGAAATTTAGAGACAAATTTAAGAGTCTTCATATGTGTTTGGCCAAAAGATTTATTCGACAATGCGTATGTCACATACCATGGATTGTTAATATTGGGGATTGTAATTATTAAATTATTAAATTGAAATGATTAATTAAACTAACAGAAAATTTGAATATATACATAAAATAAAACCCAATAAACTTAGGAAAATCATAATCCATTGTGCCTTAGGCCTCAATGCTCATTTATTTCATTAAGTTTAAGTCGTTTAAATCTAAACGCACATCTAAATAATTTAAATAATTAAGATGTTCTCTTTCGATGAAGACTGATTATGACTATTTGTTAATCAACTTCTGAATATTTCTAATTTATCTATATAAATATAATAAAATATATAATTTAAATAAAAAATTAATTAAATATTATATAAAAAATAAATATTATAAAAATCTTCTTAAAAAATTATTATTTACATTTAATTGATATATGAAATATAATAGATTCTTGAGAAATCAACGCAGTCTAAACTCATAAGATATAAGAGGATGATGAGAAAATTAAATAATTATATATTAATTAGTTGATTGAAGAATAGCTTCGTTAAAGACAGATATCACTACTAGAAATAAGTTGTTTACAGACTACAATTGCCGATTACAAATATGTGATCGAAAATCTAGGTAATTTTTTTATTACTGTAATTGGTACATTAAAATTTATGTTATTTTAATTATTTTTAAATTTTATCAATAATGATTTCAACTACTGAAATCGTAAGTTTTATGAAATAGTCAACAAAATAATTGACCAGTTGTTCGATTATAGTAGTCGACAACTCGTTAAAATAATTAAAAAATATTTTTGATTGGTGACTACTGTAGTCGGCAATTTCACAATATTTTAATTTAAAAAATAATTTAATTTTTCGATTACGGTAAAGTAATAGTGCGCCGGTCTTACACTGAAGGTCCCCAGTTCGACTCTATGCAGTAACATTTTATTTTGTAAATATATTTTTTTTATTTAATAAATTCTAACTCATTGGGTCTTTTAATTTTTTTAAAAAGGTAAAGTAATAGTAATATTATATCAAATCTATTTAATTACCCACTTTTACTCACTATCGTCTCTCTAACATGACTCACTACTCTAAAAGGATTTTCACAGAGTAAGGAGCAACTTTTTCACAGTGGAAGGACAAATCTTCTCACAGAATCGTTTGAAAGAGGTATTATAAACTCTTCTCCTCTTTAGGATTTCAATTTGATTGAGGTACTGTAAAGTCTTGGTCCTTTTTACGGTTTCAATTTGGTTTAGATACTGTGAACTCTCCTACTCTATAGCGTTTAATTTTGCTCGAACAACCTTACAAGGTTTGTTTGAATTAGAAAATTATTTCAAAATTGTATTTAAGGTGCAACATATGAAAGTTTTCCTCAATTAGACATTTTTTGCGTTTGTTGTTGTTTCTCTTTGCTATTATTACTCTGTGTCATGGGCACTGCCGGCGATTTTGCTTCCGCTTTCTGGTAATCCTCCAATTAAAAAAAGGGGAAAATCACTTCCAGTTTTATTCAGAATTTTTATAACTATACATTTAACAGGTAATTGTAAATATTAAGTACTATATGTACCATATATCGTTTTGTATTTGTCGTATTTGTTTTATTTACAATTTGATTTGAAGTGAGATCAGTTTCTTAGGTTACTTGGCTTACTTTGTGCTTCACATGAAGTGGTAAAAATTTATCGGAAAATGATTATTTGATATGGCATGTAGCAAGTAAGAGTATTTAATTTGGAAATGATTAGTGGTTGTAGCCTTACATACAGATTCTTTATTAGTTATATGATTACATGTCTTGGTTTGTTATGGGATAGATGTTTAATGTATCATAATGTTTGTATTTCACCTGTAGATGTTCGTCTCTTATGTGTATACAATGGGTAGTGTTTAGCTTCCTTCCCTGAGCTAACATCCCCTACCACGTTTCTATATGCCATTAGGAAAAGTCGCAATCATGAACCCAGCTCTGCACTAAAGAAAGGTGTGTCTGTATTTACTTTCATTCAGAACAAGCAACGACTGAGCTACTGCAGAAGCCTATGTGAAAAAGCACGAATTGTGTGAACAAACACCAGCCGACTTCTTGCCGGTGTGCGTTACGGATTGGTGGATCATCATGCCTGATGCCAAATGATAGATTAATGTTGTGTTCATGTAGAAGTTCTGCTAGAATTACATGATGAACTAATTTATATAATAAAATGTGATGCAGTGTTGTTTAGTTTTGAAAATAGGAGTTATGATGCTTACATCTAAAGGAGAATTTCTTAATTAAAGAAGCAATTTTGTTGTCTAGGTTTTCTCTTCTGGATTTTTCTTAAAGAAATTGAAGTCGTTATCCAGTAATATTGGGATTTTGGGCGTTTGGCATGATTACTAATATTTTATACAATAACCCAAAATTGATAATGAGTTCAATTTAAACATAATTCATTACTGTCATTTGCTTAATGACACTAATGAATTGATAATCTAAATTAATAATATTTTATACAATAACCCAAAATTGATACTGAGTTCAATTTAAACATAATTCATTAGTATTACTTTGTTAAACATTAATTGATAATCTAAATTAATAATATAAAGAGTTATTACAATGAGGGATGGATCCATATAGTACTGCGGGGGTGCACCCGAATCCTCTCAAAAAAAATTTAC
>JAJOOR010000154.1:0-25471 GCA_036250505.1 Solanum acaule
TTGGGAGTAGTATTAAGCACCGATATGGAGATGCGTTCAGACAACTCCAAATCCTCACAAACCATGTTTTGCCAACATGGGTACAAGTTCATACTTTTTAGATGAATCCTTATTACTTAGTGGATCCACTTAGTTGAAAGGTTCTATACCCCAACACGGTATAGGATAGTTTAGGCAGCGTGGACGAGATGATATATCATCACGTAGCTCATAGTGATAGTTGTCAGTTAGAAAATCTCCCAAACAGAGTTAAAGTATATTTTTATTATATCACTTAATATGTTGAGTTCAGAGATGAGTACGTATTTTTGTAAAGTTTTAATGATTTCACTTCTTTTTTTCATTACATTCAGTTGAGTATATATTTATATCTATTGCAGTCCTTTCATTCAGTTATTTGTTATTCAGATATATTACATACCATACATTCATTGTACTGATGTCATTCGACATGCATCTTTTAATGATGCAAATATAGGTTCTTAGGATCCTCAACAAGAGTCCGTTGAGATCACTTCATACGCTTGTCAACTTTTGAGTAAGACCTCGTATCTTCCGAAGGACTCCAGTTTTATGAGTAGTTAGTAGTAGTTCTTTTGAGGAGTCGTGGGTCTTTGTCCCAACACTCATTATTGTACAATAGAGGCTTCATAGATAGATAGTTTTAAAGAGTCTTTCAATTTCAGATGTTTTATTTAAAACTTATGTTTCATACTTAGTATATCTAGAGAATTTTGAGATTTATTACACTGCTGATTTAGCATTTCTTTCAGTTTGATGCTTGTGTATGCATGAGTTAGTCTTCCACTTGTAGTCAGTCAGGTTGAGGATTCGCTTGGGGGCCAACTATGGTTCTTGAGTGTCGGTCACGTCCAGGGTTTAGGCTCAGGTCATGACAAACTTGGTATCTGAACACAGAGTTCAAGTGTCCTAGGGTGTCTATTAAGTTGTGTCAGTAGGATCTTATTTATGGTTTTTTAGGGCCCCAATTCTATAAATGAGGGACTACAGACATTTAAGAAAAGTTTCCCTTCTTTCATACTCTAAATCGTGCAATAGAACTGTATCATAAGGAACTTATTCATACTCGTGCATTTCTCAAATCCATTCAATTACCTCTTATACCTAAGGTGGTAGAAAAGTAAAGACCATATCCTTATCGATGAGTTACTCTCAGCAAAAGTCTTCAAAAAGTCATGAGATTGCAAAAGGGATTGAGAGAAGCCCATGAGTGAGCTTAAGTGTTGAGATTCAAAAGAATGCACTCTTATTCATATGAATTGTGCGTTCGAGCTAAAAATGATATGTACTCCCAAACTATCTTCTCTAAACCTTGTGTTAGGTGAGACCTTTAAGAGGAGAGTATGATTTAGAATACTTGGTTAGTACTTATCACCCAAAATCAAGTATGAGCTGCAATGTTAAGAGCTAGTAGTAGTAGAAGTGCCCAAATTTAGAAGTATGCATTTGGAAGTGTAGTAACTTAAGAGATGGGGATAGTTATTGTGCAGAGTATGTAAGTTGTACCCATCTACCTAGTAAGTCATTAATGAGGAGTTTTCCCTTGTGTGTGGGCTTGTCATGACCCAAGGAAGACCCTAGGTGTAACATGGCGTATAGGACCCCAAGAGGCCCTACACAAGCTACTTAGCATTCATAAACAAGATTATTGAAAAACAAGAGATTTTAAAAACACAAGTCATATCAAAGATTTTATAAAACGAAGTAGAAGTCTACATAGTCTCAATAGCCATCTATTACATCAAGAGTGACTGGGACGTAACCCTGGCATCATGTACAATATCTGAAAAGTAAAGATTGAAAGTGATAAAAGGTTCAGTCCTCAGAACATGAGGACTCACCAATACTAAGTATAGCCAAAGTGACTTCAAGCCATAGAGATGAGAACCTGGAGCGTCGGACCCTACATTTGGGGAAAATGTAGGCAAGAGTATGCGTTAGTACAAAAATGTACCAAGTATGATAGCAATGCATAAAGTATGAAAATCATGCTAAAAGGGAACTTTTCATAACATGAAATGACCAACTAAAACATGAGACAAAGGAGTTAGAAAACATAAGTCATAAAACATGGTCAATGCAAGATAACATCTTTAAAACAATCGTGAGATACTTCTTGATGTAATCTTGATACATTAGTGTGGAAGATTTACCTTTAAACAACATTTAAGACCATGTGAGCTATCAACATGGAATCTGGTGTCTACCCCACACCGAAAATAGTTGTTCTCACTTGTCAAGGTAAGAACCATGAACTTCTAGCTTACATAGATTCACTAGCTAATATCTATCTAGACAACCTATGGTGGCACATAGTTTATGAAACATGGGTAATCGCCACTTGTCCACTCGGTGCTAAGCATAACTCCCATGGAATATTCATCAATCACATTCATCTTATCTTTAGGGGACATGTGTAATCGCCTCTTGTCTTTTCATTAGAGGACATGGGTAATCGCCACTTCCCTCATCATTAGAATAGCTCCTTGACTTTGATTCATTTTAGGTGAGAAGACTTTTCAACCTTAGAATCCTTATGTGAGAAAACCTTTCACAACAATCAACCAACAACAACATCATTTATGCTTTTAATTCTCAAAGCAACTTATATCATATTTCATCAATATCATAAGAACATGCATATTTCCATAATTCACCTTTTATAGCTCAAAACCCAATTTCAATCATAAAAATCTAGAAAACATGGGTTAAGCATCGGTTCATGGAGATTCATCTTAAAATCATGGAATTATATGAATTCATGCAAAATAGTTCATAAAACAATCAAATAAATCAATATTGAAAAGAACCCATAACATAGAAAAAACCCTAACTTCAAGTGGAGATTTCTAACTTCGAAATTGGGGAATTTAGGAACTCTATGGAGGAAAGAGCTTCATAGATGAAGACTATCATACCTTAATGCCAAAAGCTTGGATTCAATGGTGGAATTGGAGACTTGACTTGAAAACCCTAGTCTTCTTCTTCAAGCTTCTAGAGAGAGAAATATTGGAGAGGATGAATTTGTTCTTCTTTTAGGAATTTGAGAGAACAAATAGTATTAGGAGATTTTGGGGGTTAAAATATTTATATAGGGTTCCTAGTAGGGGGTAAAATGACATAGTATTGGGTTAGAATAATTAGAAAAAAACTCAAAAGCCCCTCTTAAAAGTAATTGTCGATCTCATCGATGACCTGACCTACAGTCCGTTAGTCAGACCACAAACCGTTCCAGTTAATCATCGACGAGTTCAGAGACCCTCACTTTTTAGCTCCTAATGACGGACCCATGTACGGTCCACGGGTCTACCTATGGGCCGTACATGCCAGTCGTGGGTTTCCACTTTTGGATCTAAAATCTCTCTAAGTTTTGGACTCACCTACGAGACCTACATAAGGCTCATGCATAGGACAACGGATCGTCCTAGTGAACTGTCAAAAAGTACTGAAATTTGAACTTTTTTTAAAAATTAGATTGGTCATTCACGAAGCTTCGTACAGACTATGTGTCAGTATACGGGCCGTTGGTGGGTTCGTTGGTACTGGCACCAGACCTTGGAAAAGCTATAATTTCCTTCATCTCGAATCCGAGGTGTTTCAATATCTCCTCCTTGGGAACATTCATCCTCGAATGAGATTCAAGACATCATAAGGAGGGTAGGAACTTAATCTAACATCCCATTATGAAAGCAATTATGCAGAGTGCACACATCCAAGGAGGAAACATCAACTCCAACCTAAAGCATGTTCAAAACATCATATCATGAAGTCTATATGCCGCTCATACACAAATGCATATTAACATGCAGAAATCCATCAAGTTAACTCATTTTCTCAAAATTTAAGCTTTTCATAAACATACATAAATGAGAAAATTATGGAAATATCTAGGACACATGACACTTGATATACCGTTAGTTTGCGGTATTTTTAATACATTTCACTTAAGGGTTGTGTGTCTCTAGGGCTATTTTGTATTAGAACTAATGTTTATTATGCTATATTTGCAGGAAATAGACTTGGACGAGGTCGAGAGAGAGACAACTGAGATTCTGCAGAAGTGGCCACCCACAAAAGTGACCTACAGACCGTAGGTCCAGTCACAGTCTGTCATTGGGCTGGCGTGGAATGATCCTCAGGGAAATCTGACCAAGTGTGGAACTACCGAAGAGAGTGACGGATCGTAGGTCGACCCACGGGCCGTCCTGCATAACCGTTGATTGATTCAGAGATTTAGAGTTCCAGTACCTGAGGAAAAGTTCTAAGTGTGAAGCCACGAAAGGGGACCCACAGACCGTAGTCGACCTACGGTCTGTCCAGCAGGTCCATCGTTTGTATCTGGAAGATTTAAGGTTCCAACTTCTCAGAAAATGTCTAAGTATTGAGCCACGGAAGGGCCCTACAGACCGTAGGTCAGTCCATGGTCTGTAGGTCAGTCTCGTCGATCGAAGCCACATCCAGAAGTTTTATTTCATTATTTCATTTTCTTTTTGTTTAGGACATGTTTTTCTATAAATAGGGTATGTAAACCTCATTTTTGGGGGTTAGACATTGTTCTTAACTTTTAGTTCTTGATATTTTCTTAGGAATTAACTTGCAAACTTTAGCAATTTGATTTCCTAATTTCGGTTTGTAAAGATTCTTACTTTGAATTTCAATTGGAGATTACAGGTTTCTTCAACTCAATACGTAAGTTCATGAATTCTTCTTCTACAAGTATGAATTGTGTTCTTTCAAGCATGAGTATCTAAATCCACACCTAGAGTTGTGGGAACCATGAGTAATTAACAACGTGTGAATAATAAATAAGTAATTCTTGACTAGTGTTGATGCATTTATTGGTAATTCTTTCGCTTAGAAGTCTTTTTAACGAGTGCACGCGTTAGAACTCGCTTTGTTGCTACTTGCCGGACCAAGGAGGTAGTTAATAAGAAAAAAATTATCAACAGAGATTTAGTGTGATACTATCTAATAGTCTAATGTCAATTGGTGCGAGGGTAAAAACTAAGTCATACATTGATGTGATGTCTAATCTGAGCTAAAGGTAAGGGTTAGTAAATTATACACACGTAGCCGGACTAAGGTGCGAGGTGAAATTTCCTATTTGGTGGACCAAGCACTTAGGGATACATAACTTACCACTTTGCATGTGATACACTAGGAAGGGATTACTATTATTAGGATTACCAAGTTAATAGCTTATGGGTAACACATACACCCTAGTTTCTCTCTCTCATTGATAACAACAAAAGTTTGAATCTTCCTCACTTATTACTTAAAAATCAATCAGTTATTTGTTTCACAAACCCCCTCATTTACTTACTTGTCTCGGAAATACGTTGACTAAACGAATATAATCGTAAGTTAAAGTTAAGTCTAAACCATATTCCTCGTGGGATCGATCCCAACTTACAAGTTGGGTTCTTTACTTGATAACTATCGCTTATACTTCTTTAGGGAGGTGTAATTTGAGCGTATCAAATTTTGGCGCCGCTGCCGGGGAATAAGGCTTTTAGATTAAATTTAACTACATTATTGAACTTTAGTCAATTATTTACTAATTTTACTTCTTCTTTTTTGTTTTCTATAGGTTTCTACTCTAGTGTATGTCAAGTTCACGAAGTTGAGGTGAACCATTGACCCCATACGATCAAGAATTAAGCAGAACTTTGAGAAGGATGAATAATCAAAGGGTCCAAGTCAACCCAATCGGTGGGAATCTAGGTGATGGAGTTGAGTTGTAGCCTCCTATGGTTGTTAATGAGAATGCTCAGGTTCATGGTGATAATCTACTTGGAGATGCATTCTGGGTGCAAAATCCGCCAGAACCAAGGCTACAAGATAACTACAGGGTCGAGTTTAATACTGTTGAATCTGAAGGACCCATTGTTCTCCTTCCACTACCTCTGGGACATACATTCATAATGACTAGCAGTTTGATGCAGATGCTTACAGCGATAGGTTTGCTTTTTTGGATGGCTTCGAAAGATCTGCATGGCCACATGGCCAAGTTGAGGAGTGTTTGTAAGAGTTGTGTGGGGTGACCGGAGTTGGATATGAACATCATAGGGTTGAGAGTCTTCCCTTTATCATTGATTGGTGATGCCGCTGTATGGTTTTCTGAGCTTTCGTACAACTCAATTCATACATGGGACCAATTGCACAAGGTGTTCATGGCTAAGTACTTTCTGTTGTCAAAGAAGCTGAACCACAAATATAAACTCAACAACTTTGTGGCATTACCTAGAGAGTCTGTGAGTAGTTCGTGGGACAGGTTCACTACATTCAATAGAAGAGTTCTGAACCAACGCATTGATGATGAGTCACTAAAGGAGTATTTCTATAGAGGTTAAGATGACAATGGTAAGGATGTGCTTGATACTATCGCTGGAGGATCATATAGTGAGTGCACTTTTGAGGAGATCGCTGAGAGACTGGAGAAGATTTCCCGAAACAATAAACCATGGAGCACTCAAAAGTCTTACACTGGAAGAAGAACTTTGCAGTTCAAGCCGTACCTAGTCAATCTGCTGATGACATTCGTGATGAGATGGCGCAGATAAGGACAGAACTTGGGTTGGTATTGAAGGATGTAAGCGGAGGTCCAGAAAAGGTTAATGCAGTGAATTACTTGACTAGGACTCCACCACCACCAGAGGAGGAATGTTACTATGAGGAGGATGCTTACTTAGTGAATGATCAAACGGGGGCATTTTCGAGCCAACGCCCAAGGTTCCAATTTGGATAATTGGTGCCAAGGTCAAGGAAACCAAGGTCAGAACTATGGTAACTACAATCGAGAGGTTCAATATGTCCAGGATGGGAACTACAATCGCAACAACAACTACAACCAGAACAACTATGGCAATAAGAACGATAGAGTTGGGCCTTATGTTTCTCCACAAAATTAGGAATCTGGCAATAGAAAAGCTGGGGGTAGTATGTCAAAGATTGAGGATATGATGCAGAAGATAAAGAAAAGGTTTGATTCGACTGATAGAATGTGAAGGAGATGCGGAATGACTTTTTTGGGATCGATTAAAAAGTTGATGCCTATGCAATGTCGATCAAGCAACTTGAACATCAAATGAATCAGTTGTCAACGACAGTCAACCCACGTCAGCCTGGCATACTTCCTAGAAACACCATCCAGAATTTGAAGAATGATGGGCATTGTATGGCAGTCACTACTCGAGGGGGTAAGTAGACCATTGATCCACCTCTGAGGTTGAGAAAGATGATGATGAGATTGAGGTTACTGGAGAGTCCAAGAATGCTACAGAGAGGGAAGCGGAGATAACCCAAAAAGTTGTTCCCATGCCTAGACCTCCACCTCCATTCTCACAGAGGTTGGTAAAGAAGAATGAAGAAGGGAAATACCGTAGGTTTATTACTATGTTGAAACAGCTTTCCATCAATGTTCTGTTGATAGAAGCTTTGGAACAAATGCCTGGGTATGCAAAATTCATGAAAGATTTGGCGACAAAGAAGAGGGTCGTGAGCTTTGAAGATGATGATAGTATGCAACATTGTAGTGCTATTGCTACGAGGTCACTTGTGCAGAAGAAGGAGGATCCTGGTGCCTTCACTATTCCATGTACCATCGGGTTGTTGCATTTTGTTAAGGCGTTGTGTGATTTGGGTGCTAGCATTAATCTGATGCCATTGTCTATTTACAAGAAGTTGGGTTTAGGGGATCCAAAGCCGACTGCGATGCAATTGCTCATGGCCGATAGAACTGTGAAGAGGCCCATTGGTGTGCTCCAAGATGTACTTGTGAAAGTGGAGTCTTTTATATTTTTGGCGGATTTTGTGATACTTGATTGTGAGGTTGATTTTGAGGTCCCCATCATCCTTGGGAGACCATTTCTTGCTACTGGCCGCGCCTTGGTCAATATGGAGAAAGGGCAGGTGAAGTTCCGATTGAATAGTGAAGAGGTAACTTTCAATATCTGTAGGTCCATGAAGCTACAGGAAAGTGATCTCAAGTCAGTATCAGTGGTGACTCATATTTTGGAGCAAGGTTTTGATGTGTCTATTGAAGAGTGGTTGGGTGTTGATGCACTTGCAGCAGTAATGATGAATTTTGAGGGTGACGGTATTGAAAACTATGATGAGTTAGTTGCCTCACTTGATAGGTTGGAATTTCGTTCCAAACATAAGAGATTGTAGTTAGATATGAAGAATTGTGACTCTTCACCCGCAAAACCGTCTGTTGAAGAGGCTCCAAAATTAGAGCTTAAAGCCCTACCATCACATTTGAGGTATGTATTCTTGGGGAGATATGGTACTTCACCGGTCATCATTGCGGCCGATTTGAATGCGGAACAAGTTGAGGCTTTGGTTTCTGTGTTGAAGAGGTTCAAGCGGGCTATTGGGTGGACTATTGCGGACATTATTGGGATTCCTCCTGGCATTTGTTCTCATAAAATCCAACTCATGCCGGATCACAAGCCTAGTATTAAGCACCAAAGGAGACTAAATCTGCCTATGCAAGAGGTAGTGAAAAAAAAATCATCAAGTAGTTAGATACTGAAGTTATTTATCCCATTGCAGATAGTAATTGGGTTTGTTTTGCTCAGTGTGTGCCCAAGAAAGGTGGGATTATTGTGGTACCTAATGCGAGAAATGAGCTTGTTCTGATGCGGCCCGTGACTGGATGGAGAGTATGCATGGACTACCGGAAATTGAATGCTTGGACAGAAAAGGACCACTTCCCTATGTTATTCATGGATTAGATGTTGGACCGCCTTGCTGGTAAGGGTTGGTATTGCTTTCTTGATGGTTATTCAGGCTATAATCAGATCTACATAGCTTCGGAAGACCAAGAGAAGACCACATTCACTTACCCTTATGGGACTTTCGCCTTCAAACGGATGCCATTTGGGTTGTGTAATGCTCTAGCAACCTTCCAGCGTTGCATGATGTCGATCTTTTCTGATATGGTGGAGGACACTATTGAGGTATTTATGGATGATTTCTCTGTGGTAGGTGACTCATTTGATGGTTGTTTGGATCATTTGGCTGAGGTACTTAAACGGTGTGAAGAGTGTAATCTGTGCTCAATTGGGAAAAGTGTCACTTCATGGTGAAAGAGGGGATCATTCTGGGTCATCGGATTTCTGAGAAGGGTATTGAGGTTGATAGAGTAAAAGTAGAGGTAATAGAAAAGCTTCCACCACCTATCTTTGTTAAAGGTGTTAGAAGTTTTCTTGGGCATGCAGGCTTTTACAGGAGGTTTATCAAGGACTTCTCTAAAATTGCACACCCATTGTGCAAATTGCTCGAAAAGGAGTGTAAGTTTGATTTTGATGATGCTTGTTTGAGAGAATTTGGAGAGTTAAAGGAAAAGCTAGTTTCCGCACCTATCATTATTTCATCGGATTGGGGGCAACCGTTTGAAGTGATGTGTGATGCGAGTGGAGTGGCGCTTGGTGTGGTATTGGGACAGAGGCGGGAGAAGATTGTTCATCCTATTTACTATGCCAACAAAGCTCTAAATGTGGCTCAAAAGAACTATACAGTGACTAAACAGGAACCCCTTGCGGTGGTTTTCGCATTCGAGAAATTTTGATCCTACTTGCTTGGTACTAAGGTCATAGTGCATACTGACCATTCTTCATTGAGGTATTTGATGGCTAAGAAGGATGCAAAACCGAGGTTGATTAGATGGGTATTGTTGCTGCAAGAGTTCGATTTTGAGGTGAAAGACAGCAAGGGGACAGAAAATCAAGTTACCGATCATTTGTCTAGATTAGAGGAGGAAGCTATGCTTAAGCTAGGAGATGGGATTGAAATTAATGATGCTTTTCCAGATGAACAGTTATTGGCAGCTTCTCATGATCTTATTCCTTGGTTCGCAGACTTTGTTAACTACTTGGCAAGTGATCTGGTTCCATCGGATTTGTCTTTTCACCAAAGGAAAATGTCCATGCATGATGTGAAGAAGTTCTTTAGGGATGAGCCTTACTTGTTCCATCTTTGTGCTGATAGGATTATTTGTCATTGTGTTCCCGAGGTTGAGATGATGAGTATACTAGAGGCGTTTCATTCTTCTCATGTTGGTGGCATCATAGTGGTATTCGGACTATGCATAAGATTTTGCAGTTGGGTATTACTGGCCTACCATCCACCAAGATGCTTATGAGTGATCGAGTTGTTTGATGTATGGGGCATTGATTTTATGGGTCCATTTGTAAGTTCACATAGGATGAAGTTTATTCTTGTTGCAGTTGATTATGTGTCGAAATGGGTGGAAGCAATTGCACTTTCAAACAATGAAGGTAAAAGTGTCACCGCATTCCTGAAAAATAATATCTTCTCCAGATTTGGTACATCTAGGGCGATTATCAACGATGGAGGTTCCCACTTCTGTAATAAGTTGTTGAAAGTGTTGCTAGAGAAATATGGGGTCCGTCACAATGTAGCCACTCCTTACCATCCGCAGTCTAGTGGGCAAGTTGAAGTGTCCAACAGAGAGATCAAGCAAATTCTTACTAAGACTGTGAATGCAAATAGAACCGATTGCTCAAGGAGGCTTGATGATGCTCTATGGGCCTATCACACCGCATTCAAGACTCCCATAGGTATGTCCCCCTACCAACTTGTATATGGGAAGTCTTACCATTTGCTGGTAGAGCTAGAGCATAAGGCTATGTGGGAGCTAAAGAAGTTGAATTTGGATTGGGGTGCCGCATCGAATCAAAGAGTGAATGACATGAATGAGCTAGATGAGTTTCACCTAAAAGCTTATGAAAGTTCAACCATGTATAAGGAAAAGATGTAGAAGTATCATGATCAAAAGATTGAAAAGCGTGAATTTGTTGTGGGTGATATGTTGCTTCTATTCAATTCAAGGTTACGCTTGTTTCCTGGCAAGCTCAAGTCCAAGTGGACCGGGCCATTCATAGTCACTCAAGTGTTCCCATATGGAGCGATCGAGCTCGAGAACAAGGAGGGAACAAGGTTCAAGGTGAACGGGCAAAGGATCAAGGTCTACACAGGGAAAGAAGAGAGTGTGCAAGAAGTGGTTGAGGCCTACTACCTTGATGAAGTCTGAGTAATCAATGGGCTTGCATCGTGCCGTGACGTTAAATCAAGTGCTGCTTGGGAGGTAACCCAAGATGTACAATCTAGCCAATGATAGGTTTTTCTTTTCGATTTAGGAGTTTTCTTTATTTATTTGAATTTATGTAATCCTTTAGATAGGTGTTTTATTTTTGTATTAATGTTGGCTAGATATAACATAGGGTCCGTGTCTAAAAAGTGTCCAGAAAATGTAAAAAGAAAGGCTTAACGGTTGCTACATGTGCATGGACAAACAACTGTATCTGCAAAAAATAGGCTATGCAGAGGTCTACGGACCCCATCGACGGTTCGTGGGTCCATCCACGAACCTTAAATGGTGTTGTAGACCCCAGGTAAGTCCTCAAAAATTTCTAAGTGTAAGAGTCACCTACGGACCGGACCTCCTGTCCGTAGGTCGACCCACAAACCGTAGACGGGGTTTCGTGGGTCCAGATTAGGGTTTCTGGAGACCCGACCCGGACCCCTTTTTAATAAAAACCTTTCATTTCAAATACACCCCCCATTACCCAAATTCCCTCCTAACCGTTTCTAGCCCCTCCAAATCCCAAAACTCCCTCATTAATCCCCCAAATCACTCTCATCTCTTATACATATCCTCCCATTCCCATAATTCTCTTCCTATCTCCAAAAAATCACCCCATTTCCTCTTCATAAAGAGTTCTTGGTTCGGGTTCGATGTCAAAGGCTTTGTCAAAAGGGTCTAATGAGTCTATTGGATCACATAATCACCCACTTCCATTACTTGTAAGGTAAACGACTTCACATTAACCAGAATTTCGCTGTTCATTATTGTTTTATGAAGTCACGAAGTGGATATTGACCTTGGGTGGTAAAATGTTATGTGTAAACAATGATTTGAATACTAAAAAAAACTCTTCGGACGATAGAATGTGATTGTGTTGTCCATTTAATCGAATAACTCTTTGAATATGGTCTAAATGGAAGTTTCGACTTAGGGTTCCTAGTTCAGTGTGTTAAAATGAAAAAATTATAAGTAGTTGGAACCCTATGGATGACAAACTATCATAAATTGTGTTGAAATGCATGATTAGACTTAGGTTGATTGTTTGAATTGTTGAAAAATGGGTACAAGAATGAGGCAATCTGATACCTGGTACAGACCTGACCCACAAGACCCCTTCCACGGACCGTAGCTCGGGTCCGTGGGTCTGTTCCACTTGAATTATTCACTAAGTGTGGAACCATGGAGGTGGACTACGGTCCGTCATTCCATCGACGGACCGTTCTGCACATCCGTGGTTCCATCAGGGACCCAACTTCTGGGCACTCTAACCTACGGAGGGGACCCACGGGACGTAGGTACCCACCGTAAGTGGTCACTGCTGCTATTGTCTATTTTTTTTTAGTTTTTGTTTTGAGTCATTTCTTGGTCTAAAAATTTTCCGAGTGTGTTATTGGTTTGTTTTAGTACTAACTACCATGGCTCCCAAGAAAGCTCCGATTTACGCCACAAAGGGCAAGTCAAAATCAGTGGCACCAACTTTCTGGCTAATCGATGAAGATACTGATGCAGAGACTGACCCCGCATATGTCCAACTCACTACTAGGACATCCCCAATGGCACCACGCACGACACGAAATTAAACTCGGTAGGTGATTTCCGACATGGTCACTGCCTTCCAGTCTGATGAGGGGGATACACCGATCGGTTCGCCAGCTAGCTCTGAGTCTACTTCTGCTTCCGGCTTTGGCTCCGCATCCGGCTCCAGTTCGAATGGCGCCAACGCCTTATCCTTTGAGGCTAATAGTGCAGATGACATTCCAGTGCCTCCAACTATCGATCCTGCACTAGTCCCTGGGGAGCCCAACAGATGGTGCGTGAGTGGCCAGTAGCAGATATACAGAGATGCGCGCATGCTGACAGAGAAGGAGATGATGGTTCGATTGGTTACCGAGGAGAGCTGGGTACTCACAGGAAGCCTTCATACTATGCCCGACATCCATGCTCTCTTCCAGAGGCACAGGTGTGAGTGGATGGCCCATAGCTTAGGGTCCTTCAGCGAGGAGATTGTTAGGGAGTTCTACGCTTCTTATACAGCCACCCTCCGAGGTTCCATTGACAGACGGGCCAAGCCCGCCGCCCAGCCTCCACTCAAGGCTACACTAGTGCACAGGTTTTCAGTTGATATTTCTGAGACCACTATTTGGAGGTTCCTCTACGGTCCGGGCCACACTCTGCCAATCAACACGGCCGAGTTCGACTATCGCTGGGACATTGTTCAGAGTGGGGAATTCCAGAGGAATGCAGATCATATGGAGATTCTATTGCGCTAGTTAGCCCGTCACCTTGCTACAGACGGAGAGCGCGCCGAGTGGGTGAGTACCCCGAGCTTGGGTATCAAGAAGGCCACTCTGACTTTTGTGGCCAAATTCTTCTAGTTGTTAGAGCAGAATCGGGTGTCTCCTACTCAGGTAGACAATGTACTCACATGGGACCGACGGTTATGGTTGCAACCTTAGTTGCTGCGTTTGAGATGGACTTTGCCCACATGCTGATTGCGGAGATACATGAGAGGGCCTTCAAGGCCACCACCACCTTACCATTCCCATGTCTCATTTTTCAGCTGTGCAGGGATGCTAGGGTACCGATTTGGCACTGTGACACACTGGTTCAAGTGACCAAGACTCTTGAAATCGGCCTGATTCGGGATGAGGCCAATGTAGCTGCACCGCGTAGAGAGCCACATGTTGAGGTGCCACCATTGGGAGTGGACTTGGTAGCAGACGTGGAGCAGATGCAGGGTGAGGAGCCTGCCCCTCTAGCCACTACTGAGGATCCCCCGGCTTCCCATTCTCCAGCCGCTAGTCAGGTCCCTAGCTCCTCCAGAGCTGCCTCTTGCTCGTGTCCAGAAGCTGGAGGCCCAGATGGCTATACTATCATCATGTGAGGCCTTGGATGCATCGTTCGATTGAGGAGTCCCCGACTAGGATTGAGCAGTGGATGGAGCAGATGATGGATCGTAAGGTTTAGGCCGTTCACCAGCGCCTTGATGCATTTGAGCTGTGCTTTTTGGAGCGACCAGCTCCCACCACAAATGTTTCTGCTTTCCAGAAGGAGTTAGCTAGTCTCCGGGCTGATCTTGACACCCTCCTAGCTCCACTAGAGGTTGATCCTGAGTCGTCCCCCACATCACCGGTTGATAATACGATATTGGATGCTTTATTTGGAGATGAGATGCCTCCGCCTGCTTCTTCCCGTCATGCTGGGAAGCACCCCTGCTCCAATAGGGCATCTGATGATACTGAGGCTGGGAGAGTTAGCAAGAGGGAGTGCCAAGAGACTGAGGAGGCTCGGAGGACATCCATCATTGATGAGGAGTTGCGACAGTAGAGGATTAAGGAGATTGGTGTTGGTGCCTCTAGCAGTGTGAGAACTACTGATGGTGCGGTGAGAGTTGATATTAGCACTACTAAGGGTGCTGAGACGGTTTATACGGGCACTACTGAGGGTGACCCGATTGTTGATTCGGTGGGCTCCGGGAAACCAGACCCACCCGCTTGTTAAGAGGTCTTCGGCGCTATGTGCCACAAGTTTGCTTCACCTGATCCTTTATTCTTTACTTTTTGTGTATTGGGGACAATTGCAATATATTTTTTTGGGGGTAGGGTAAATGGATTGTAAGTGATAGGGTGAAGTCTGAGTAACCCAGCTCATAATCCTCTCTTGGGGTTTTCTTGCCTGTGTTCTTTTCCCCTAAGAGAATGTTTTTAATTTCTATTGAACCGGCATGTGTTAGGATTGTATGTATAGAAGAATGAGAAAGAATAAAGCATGATGGCATAATTAAGAAAGAAAAATGATAACCGTCCAAAAGTTGTTATATGTGCTAAAATTTGTAGGCTAGAATGAGTTGAATGTGTTGGCTCTTAGTATGACATGATAAAGAACCAATTTGATCTCATGACTTAAGCTAAAACTTGAATTGGGTAATCTAATAATCTGATAATGAAACAATGTGCCAAGAGTGTGTGAGAAAAGTTGAATGTTCAGACAGTTTGTGCCAATGTAGAACTTGCCCCGTTGGTCCTACTAAGATGATCTAGGCTAGAAGTTGGGAAGTGATCATAGGCTCTTGTTCAAATTAGTCCACATAAGCCTTAAAGTATCCAACCAAATGAAATCAATGTTCCCTTTGATCCAACTATTTAAGCCTAAAATTGACCATTTCTTTTGATTCACCTAACTCACCTTTCCTAAAATAAGTGTTTTGGCCCCAGTCCCTCCTTGGACATATGCACCTTGACTTAGGCCAAAAGCCTAAGTTGAGGGTGGCTAATTCAAAAAGTTACCTCAATCTAGGCCCTGGTCCGACATCTAATATCGTGCAACTCAACTAATGGAATATCCATAAGTTAAGGGTGGCTATGAAAGAGGAAACAAAGGGTATGAAAAGAGTTTTGTGTTGAAAAGAGAATAAAAAAAAAAGAGATAGAAGAGGATGTGACTTTGTGCCAAAGAATCAAAAAGATGATAAATAAAAGTGCTGAAAAATAAACAAAACTAAAGCGAAAGAAAAAAAAGAAAGTGAAAAATAAGAGCCACAAAGTCAAAAGTCACATCCATGTTGAAAAGAGTCAAGGGAAAGAGTAAAAAGGAAAGATGTCAAAAATAGGTTGAAAAGAGGTAAAAAGCCAATGTAATGTCAAGGAGGGCAGAAAGTCACTAAAAAGTACCCAAATGTACCACACCTAACCCTGAGCTTACGTTACAAGTTCAGAAAGTCCTATAGTGATCCTAGCAATTAGTTTGGAGAGTCTAAGCAGTGAAAATAAGGGCAAGCCTATGGTATTGAGCACTAACTGTACTTGAAGTCACTTCTGAGCGTGAGATTTGAATGAATCCTAAAACTCAAAATTCTTATCTTCTGTGTGAAAAGGATTTCGTTTGAAGTGAGGGCACTAGTTACATTGTCAGAGAGTTGGTACCTTGGTGATTGTCAAAAAATGTATGTTGTGTGTCCATTGGTCAATCTTTGTCATATCTTGATCCGCATGAGTTAGCTTGTTGAGTCTAAGAGAAAAGATTTGCAATAAAAAAGGGAGTCGAGACAGAGAGCCATGTGATTGCTTGAGTTTGAATGTATGCTTCTATACAAGTGTCGTTTAGAGTCTTAGCGCATCGCTGGAGGACAAACAACGAATTTAAGTTGAGGGTGTTGATATACCGTGAGTTTAAGGTATTTTTAATACATTTCACTTAAGAGTTGTGTGTGTCTAGGGCCATTTTGTATTAGAACTAATGTTTATTGTTCTATATTTGTAGGAAATAGACTTGGACGAGGTCGAGAGAGAGACAACTGAGATTCTGCAGAAGTGGCCACCCATGGAAATGACCTACGGACCGTAGGTCCAGTCACGATCCGTCGTTGGGCTGGCGTGGAATGAACCTCAGGGAAATCTGACCAAGTGTGGAAATACGAAAGAGAGTGACGGACCGTAGGTCGATTCATGGGCCGTCCTGCACAACCGTCTATTGATTCAGAGATTTAGAGTTCCAGTAATGAGGAAAAGTTCTAAGTGTGGAGCCACGAAAATAGACCCACAGACCGTAGGTCAACCTACGGTCCGTCCTGCAGGTCCGTCTTTTGTACCTGGAAGATTGAAGGTTCCAGCTTCTGAGAAAATGTCTACGTATTGAGCCACGGAAGGGACCTATAGACCGTAGGTCAGTCCAAGGTCCGTAGGTCAGTCTCGTCGATCGAAGCCGCGTCCAGAAGTTTTATTTCCTTATTTCGTTTCCTTTTTGTTTAGGACATGTTTTTTCAATACATAGGGTATGTAAACCTCATTTTTGGGGGTTAGACATTGTTGTTAACTTTTAGTTCTTGATATTTTCTTGGGAATTAACTTACAAACTTTAGCAATTTGATTTCCTAATTTCGGTTTATAAAGATTCTTGCTTTGAATTTCAATTGGAGATTACGGGTTTCTTCTACTCAATACGTAAGTTCATGAATTCTTCTTCTACAAATATGAATTGTGCTCTTTCAAGCATGAGTAGCTAAATCCACAACTAGGGTTGTGGGAACCATGAGCAACTAAGAACGTATGAATAATAAATAAGTAATTCTTGATTAGTGTTGATGCATGTATTGCTAATTCTTTCGCTTAGAAGTCTTTTTAACGAGTGCATGCATTAGAACTCGCCTTGTTGCTACTTGCTTAACCAACGAGGTAGTTAATAAGAAAAGAATTATCAACAGAGATTTAGTGTGATACTATCTAATAGTCTAATGTCAATTGGTGCGAGGGTGAAAACTAAGTCATACATTGATGTGATGTCTAATCTGAGGTAAAGGTAAGGGTTAGTAAATTATACACACGTAGCCGGACCAAGGTGTGGGGTGAAATTTCCTATTTGGCGGACCAAGCATTTACGGATACATAACTTACCACTTTGCATGTGATATACTAGGAAGGGATTACTATTATTAGGATTACCAAGTTAATAGCTTATGGGGAACACATACACCCTAGTTTCTTTCTCTCATTGATAACAACAAAAGTTCGAATCTTGCTCACTTGTTACTTAACAATCAACCAGTTATTTGTTTCACAAACCCCCCCCCCCCCCTCCTTTACTTACTTGTCTCGAAAATACGTTGACCAAACGAATATAATCGTAAGTTGAAGTTAAGTCTAAACCATATTCCTCGTGGGATCGACCCCATCATATAAGTTGGGTTCTTTACTTGATAACGATCACTTATACTTCTTTAGGGAGATGTAATTTGAGCGTATCAACACTAAAAGTGTAAACCATAAGGAACTCAATACCTCAAGCTAGAGTATGGATGGGGGGTAAAGAGATGAGGATAACGGGACATCATATCGGCCTCGGCCTCCTAGGTAGCACCTTCAACTAATTGATTCCTCCAAAGAACCTTTACAGAAGCAACTTCTTTGTTTCTCAACCTCTTAACTTGTCGGTCTAAGATCTCAACCGGAACTTCCTCATAAGAAAGATTCTCCTTAACTCCCAAACCTTCTAAGGGAATTATGGATGTCGGGTCTCCAACACATTTCTTCTACAAAGAGACATGGAAAATCGAATGCATTGATTCCAATTCACTAGGAAAATCAAGTTCATAAGCAACCTTACCAACACGCCTCAAAATCTGATATGGGCCTACATAACGGGGACTAAGCTTCCCTTTCTTCCCAAATCTCATTACACCCTTCATGGGTGAAATTTTAAAGTAGACCCAATTATTTACCTCAAACTCAAGATCTCTTCTCCTAATATCGGCATAAGACTTTTGTCGACTTTGAGCCATTTCAACCTTTCTCTAATAAGCCGAAATTTCTCCATAGCCTCATGTACCAATTCAGGACCTATCAAAGCAAATTCACCCACTTCAAACCAACCTATAGGAGATCTATACCTCAAACTATATAGAGCCTCAAATGGAGCCATGCCAATACTTGAGTGATAGATATTGTTGTATGCAAACTCAATCAAAGGCAAGTGATCATCCCAATTACTGTTGAAATCAATTACACATGCTCTCAACATATCTTCCAAGGTATGGATAGTACACTCCACTTTCCCATCGGTTTATGGATGAAAGGTCGTACTAAGCTTAACACGAGTACCAAGAACCTTTTGGAAAGATTTCCAAAATTGATAAGTGAATTGGGTACCACGATCGTAGTTAGTGGACAAGGAAACTCCATGCAACCTAACCATTTACCTCAACAACTTAGCATAGTCCTCTGCTGAATAAGAAACCTTGACGAGAATGAAATGAGCCGATTTTGTCATCCAATCTACTATAACCCAGATCGAATCATGTTATCACCGAGTGCGAGGCAACCCAACAATGAAGTCCATATTCAAATATTCCCACTTCCAAGTAGGGATGCTAGTATCTTGAGATAAACCTCCTGGTTTCTAATGCTTAACTTTCACTTGCTTACAATTAGGACACTAAGCCACAAATTCCACAATATCCTTCTTCATCCCATTCCACCAATAGACCTCCTGCAAGTCATAGTACATCTTGGTGGCTCCCCGGTGAATGGAATATCAAGAACTATTGGCTTCTGATAAGATTTGTCTCTCAAGTCATCAACATTAGGAACACACAAACGACCTTGATAACGAAGCACACCATCTCCTCCTTGAGAGAAAGCCTCTATGGACTTTTTAAGCACCACTTCCTTTAATTCCACCAAATTCGGATCAAGACCTTGCTTTGATTTCACATCTGCCACAAAAGATGATTATGAACCATTGTGAACCATAACACCATCTTTTCTAGAGTCTACCAATCGAACACCCATCTGGTCCAATCTATGAACATCTCGAACCAACTCCTTTTTTCTATCTTCTATATGAGCAACACTACCCATTGACAATCGACTAAGAGCATCCACCACCATATTCGCTTTACTGGGTTGATAGAGAACACTCATGTCATAGTCCTTCAGTAACTCAAGCCACCTTCTTTGGCGAAGATTTAGATCCTTCTGATTAATCACATATTGCAAACTCTTGTGGTCAGTAACGACATCGACATGAACACCATATAGGTAATGCCTCTAAATTTTTAAAGCAAACTCAACCGCCGCTAGTTCTGAATCATAGGTAGGATAGTGCTTTTCATGAATCTTAAGTTTTCTTGAAGCATAGGCAATGACTTCCCCATTTTGCATAAGGACATATTCTAACCCGATTCTTGAAGCATCACAATAAACAACAAACCTATTAGTTTTTTCCGACAGAGTCAACACTGGCGCGGAAGTAATCCCATCTTTCAATTCCCAAAAACCTTTTTCACACTCTTCAGACCATATTCTTTTGGGTCAATGCCGTCAACGGAGTGGCAATCGAAGAAAATCCTTCAACAAACCTTCTATAGTAACTGGCTAAACCCAAGAAACTTCTAATATCCGAAGGGGATAAAGGTCTAGGTCAACTCTTGACCGCATCCTTCTTCCTTGAATCTGCCTCAATACTCTTTCCGAAAATAATGTGACCAAGAAAAGCCATGGACCTTAACCAAAAGTCATATTTACTAAACTTTGCAAAGAGTTGTTGGTCCTTGAGGACTTGCAACACAATCCTCAAATGATCGGTATGCTCGTCTTCACTTCTTGAATAGATCTATATATCTTTAATGAACATAATCACAAACATGTCAAGGTATTGCCTAAACACTCTATTCATCAAATCCATAAAAGCGGCCGGAGCATTAGCCAAGCCAAAGGACATTACCAAGAACTCATAGCGACCATAACGAGTTCGAAAATCCATTTTCGGAATATTATCCTCATTCACCCTCAATTGGTGATAACCCAACCGGAGGTCAATCTTAGAGAAGTAACTTGCTCCTTGTAATTGGTCAAACAAATCATCTATCCTCGGGAGAAGATACTTATTCTTAATGGTAACCTTGTTTAACTGACGATAGTCAATACACATACGAACCTTCTTTCTTTCTAACAAACAAAACTGGAGCACCCTATGGAGAGATACTTGGTCGGATGAAACCCTTATCCAAAAAATATTTCAATTCCTTAAGTTTTTCTGGAGCCATTCGATAAGGAGGAATAGAGCTAGGTTGCGTATTTTGGAGAAGGTCAACACCAAAGTATATTTTCCTTTCGGGAGGAATACCGGGTAGATCATCTGGAAACACTTCCAGAAACTCATTTACAACGGGGACCGACTCAAGAGTAGGGTTTTTAGAATCCATATCTCTTAACTAGATGGTATAGGCAACCCTTAGAAATCATCTTTTTAACTTTAAAACAAGAAATAAACTGACTCTTAGGCATAGAATTTCCCCTTTTCCACTCTAGGATGGGTTCATTTGGAAACTGAAACTTAACTACACGGGTTCTACAATCGATAGAAGCATAACATGAATGCAGCCAAACCATACAAAGAATAACATCAAAATCTAGCATATCAAGCTCTACAAGATCAACATGAGTGACTCTAAGGGATATGGAGACGAGGCACTTTCTATAGACCATTTTAGCCACAATAGAATCACCAACAAGAGTAGAGATAGAAAAAGGATCTAACAACATATCTGGGAGAATATCAAACCTCCTAGCCACATATGGCGTCACAAAATAAAAGGTAGCACTGGGGTCAAGTAAAGCATAAACATCAAGTTGGAAGACTTTCAACATACCGATAACCATATCGGGAGAACCCTTTTGCTCACAATGAGTTTGAAGTGCATAGAATCTGTCTCCCACTAGATCAGACAAAAAATTAGGTTGAGACCTTCGATGATTATCTCCATCATTCTTAGCAACTGAGTGAAAATCTCTTATCTTGTGATCCATCTTACCACAACCAAAGCAAGCATTAGAACCGGTTAGACATCTACCCTCATGCTTCTTTCCACACTTAGCACAAGTAGGCAATGAAGATCCACTACCATTTTCTCCTTGAGGCTTAGGGTTAGGAACCCTATTTTTGTTGAACTTAAGAGGAGCATTGGAGGAACCTTGACTGGAAAACATTTGTCGGAACTTAGGACGACCATGCCCATCGGACCTTGAATGTGAAAAGTCACCATCACCAGTCCTTGCCTTCTTCACCTCCCTAGATCTTTCCTTAAGTTTATCCTTTTCTATTTGTTGAGAATGAACCATAAGACGATAAATATTCATATAATTGATAAGCATAGTGGTACGACATTCCTTAACCACCATTTTGGATACTCCCGAAACAAACTTACTCATTATTGCCCTAGGCTATGCACCATAGTAGGAGCATACCTAGACAATTATGTGAACTTCAAAGCATATTCCTTCACACGCATGTTTCCTTGACAAAGATTGATGAATTCAAGCATCTTTTCCTCCCTCATCTCAAGAGGAAAGAACTTATCAAGGAAAGAAACCTTAAACTTTCCTAATTGACAAGACATGCATCAACTGCCCTCCATTATTTCCATTGGTTGAACCAAACTTGAGCAAAGCCCTTAAGTTGGTAAGCGGCCAATTTTGCCTTCTCTACTGGCGTCACTCCTATAATCGTCAATACCTTATATACCTCATCAACAAACTTTTAAGGATCTTTATCATTCCTAGAGCCATGAAACTCCGGAGGATTCATTCTAGTAAAGTCCCTTACTCTATATGCCGTCGTACCCATATTTGGGTTTACGGGGACCACAACTTCTCTATTGACTTGAGCCGTCATGGCTTGATCCAACACTTTAAAAGCAGTCCTAAACTCCGCATTAGTCACTTGCTCGGTCAAAGGATCGACTAGAACTTGAGGAACTTGAGGAGATTGAGGAGGAGCTTTTTGTTCCACATTCTCTCCCGCATTCCTTCTAGCATATGCCCTTCGAGTTGCCATATTTTGTAGAGCATCGAATATGGATTAGGAGAGAGATATTATAGAGTTACACTCTATCAATCGATTTAGAGTAATGAAAGAAGTGGAGTTTCCTAATCATCTTATAGGTTCCTATTCATAAATGTGGCGCGCTTCACACTCATGAACAAGACTCTACTTGATGTGGCTTATGAGACTTCCTAGGATCTTTCTAAACTTTATGCTCTGATTACCAAGTTTGTCACGATTCAAGGCAGACCTTAGGCGTAACATAGCGTATAGACCCCAAGAAGCCCTACACAAGCCACTTAGCATTCATAAACAAGATTATTGAAAAGCAAGAGATTTTAAAAACACAAGTCATATCAAAGAGTTCATAAAATGAAGCGAAAGTCTACACAGTCTTAATATCCATCTATGACATCAAGAGTGACCGGGACGTAACCCTGGCATCACGAACAATATCTGGAAAGTAAAGACTGAAAGTGATAAAAGGTTCGGTCCTTGGAATATGAGGACTCACCACTACTAAGTATAGCCAAAGTGACTTCTAGCCACGAAGATGAGAACCTGGAGTGTCGGACCCTACATTTGGGAAAAATGTAGACAAGAGTATGTGTTAGTACAAAAATGTACCAAGTATGAGAACAATGCATAATGTATGAAAATCAGGCTAAAAGGGACCTTTTCATAACATGCAATAACCAAGATAAAACATGAGATAAAGGAGTTAGAAATCATAAGTCATAAAACATGGTCATTGCAAGCTAACATCTTTAAAACATGGTCAATGCAAGCTAACATCTTTAAAACATTTGTGACATACTTCTTGAAGTAACCTTGATTCATTAGTGTGGGAGATTTACCTTTAACCGATATTTTAGAACATGTGAGATATTAACATGGAATTCGATGTCTACCCCACACCGAAAAGAGGTGTTCTCACTTGCCAAGGTAAGAACCATGCACTTCTAGCTTACGTGGATCCACTAGCTAATGTCTATCTAGACAATATGGGACATAGGTAATCACTATTTTTCCACTAGGTGTTAAGCATAACTCCCACAGAATCTTCATCAGCCATATTCATCTTATCTTTAGGGGACATATGTAATCGCCTCTTGTCTTTTCATTAGAGGACATGGGTAATCTCCACTTGCCTAATCATTATAATAGCTCCTTGACTTTGATTCATTTTAGGTGAGAAGACTTTTCAACCTTAAAATCTTTTATGTGAGAAAATCTTTCACAACAATCAACCAACAACAACATCATTTATGCTTAATTCTCAAAGCAACCTATATCATATTTCATAAATTTCATAAGAACATGCATATTTCCATAATTCACCTTTCATAGCTCAAAATCCACTTTCAATCATAAACTAGAAAACATGGGTTAGCATGGGTTCATGGGGATTCATCTTAAAATAATGGAATTATATCAATTCATGCATAATAGTTCATAAAACAATAAAATAAATCAATATTGAAAGGAACCCATGGCATAGAAGAAAACCCTAACTTCAATTGGAGATTTCTAACTTCGAAATTGGAGAATTTAGGAATTCTATGGAGGAAAGAGATCCATAGATGAAGACTATCATACCTTAATGCCAAAAGCATGGATTCAATGATGGAATTGGAGACTTGACTTGAAAACCCTAGTCTTCTTCTTCAAGCTTTTAGAGAGAGAAATATTGGAGAGGATGAACTTGTTCTTCTTTTAGGAATTTGAGAGAACAAATTGAATTAGGAGATTTTGGGGGTTAAGACATTTATATAGGGTTCCTCGTAGGGGGTAAAATGACATAGTATTGGATTAAAATAATTCGAAAAAGACTCAAAATCCCCTCTTAAAAGTAACGGTCGATCTCATCGACGACCTGACTTACGGTCCGTTGGTCAGACCACGGATCATACTAGTTGATCGTCGATGAGTTCAGAGACCTTCACTATTGGGCTCCCAATGAAGGACCCATGTATGGTCCATGGGTCCACCTACGGGCAGTACATGCCTAATCGTGGGTCTCCACTTTTGGCTCTAAAATTTCTCCAAGTCTGAGACTCACCTACGACACTTACCTACGACTTGTACATAGGACAACGGGTCATCCTGGTGAATCGTCAAAAAATAGTGAAACTTGATATTTTTGGAAAAATTAGACTGGCCACCCACAATGTTTCCTACGGACCATGTGTCAGTCCACGGGTCATTGGGGGCTCTGTTGGTACTGGCACCAGACCCTAGAAAAGCTGTAATTTCCTTTTTCTCGAATCCGAGATGTTACAGGTCTAAGGAGTGGTAATTTCGTGTGGATTTCATGATAGAAGGTTAAGTAATAGTTACTAGCTAGGATGACTTAGAGAATACTTTAACCAGAGATGAGTTTATGTCTATGTGTCATTGTGTTAGTGAAGACCAAGTATAGGTGTTGAATAGAAGAGTAGAGTATTCATGGGGTGATAGATCTAAGATAGGCTTATGATTTTGAAGGGAGAACACGTGATATTCATAGGGTTATAAAACTAATTAGGTAATGATGTATAGTGAAAGGTGAATAGTACCTAAGTTGTGAAAGGGGAATGTGATGGTAATATGTAAATAAGTAGACTAAGAGATAAAGATTGACTACTTTTCATAAGCTCCTAAAGGGTGAGTGTTTCTTAATTTTATTTCGTGGTGATAAGTTAGTATAGTATGTGAGAAATTATATTGATATTCGTGCTTAATACTAGACACTAAGCTCGAATTTGAGATGAGTGTCATGATAAAAAAATGGAAAAGGGTCAAAAATACTCTCGAACTATTCGAAAAGGTTTAAATATATCCTCCATCCATCTATTGGGTTAAAAATATCCCTCAATCCACCTTTTTGATCTATTTTTACCCTTAAAACTTAATAGATTTTTTAAAATTATTATTATTTGTAGTACTTATTACGTGGCGTCTTCCTATTGGATAAAATAAAATCCCCAACTCACTAATTTTTTCCAACATGCCCGACCCATACTACAGATTTTTTCCATA
>JAJOOR010000155.1:0-23509 GCA_036250505.1 Solanum acaule
AGGTTCAAGCAAGGGATGTGGATTGAGTCCAAGTTTAGGAGAAGATCATAATACTTTATTAGTTGATTCTTTTCATATTTGTTGTTTCTCACCATTTATATCAACGGTGTTGCTTAGACACCTCTAAAACTCAACAATACAAATTATCAGTCATGGAAATACCCGTGGGAAACCATCCTCATTGCATATGATTTTCTCCACTTTATCGAACAACCACCAAATTCAACGACCACACCTTTTTATTAACGACAAGACCATTTCGTTTGAAGTGTCATTGTTGCCTTTCTATCTTTTAATATTGTTCCCTTTGTCATTAATGCTAAATCTTCATGTGCTCTTTGGCAAAATCTGGCAGCAAGCTATGCGAAGCCATCACGAGTTTTTAAGCAACATGCAAAAAGGGTAACCTCTCTATTACTTCACAGTTGCAGAAATTCAAACAATTCAGCAGTAATTCAAGCAAATTCAATTCAAATTTCAACGGATGAGCTCTTCCTTCATGCTTATCCTTCATGCTCTACGTGCCTAAGAAACTCCAGTGACATTTGAAGAGCTTCATAAGAAGCTCCTTGATTTTGAGTAGAATCTCATTCGCTCATCTTCCTTTACAACAAATTTTGTTGCCAAACCATCGCCTCACAACAATCGGTCTCAACCCAATCATGCTTCGCGTCCAGGAAATAACTCGAAGCCTATAGATAGACCTGCTACTAACAAGTCCGGTGCTCAACTGCCTGGTCAAAACACCCACATGAATTGTCCTCGTGTTACTTGTCAGCTTTGTGATAAGCTTGGTCATCACGTGAACTAGCTTTTGGGATTGATCTAGACTTAGATGCCGTATCTTTACAAACACACACTCACATATTTTGCAAGTATATTATTCAACAGGTATGTAAGTATATCCTATCAAATACTCAATTTCCCAAAGTAATTTTATCTCAGCCATGGTATGTATTTTGCACAACGTTTGAGAAAGGACAGTTAAACTTAAACATGGGTGATCATAGTTAAAGTAATTCGATTTTTTTATCAAAATAAGTCATTATTTGAATCAATTTACAAGAATAATAATTGAGGTGTCCTCCAAGTTAGACAACCTCTTTTTTTATCATGTGTACACAAGAATGAGTCTTATTATATATTCTTCATCATGTTTTCGAGGTTAAGGTTTATATCCTCCTTAGTGTACTCATCTTCTTTTTATTATCAACGGGTTAGGCTATTGCCTAACCCCACCCCCACCAACATGGTGGGCTTTTTGATTATTATTTTAAAGAAAACTAAATTTGTTGACATTATTTTTACAACTAAGGGAGTTTCAACTTACAATTAAGGAAAATGCAATGCAGAGCACCCCAGCAAGAACAGAGGAAGTAATGACTATTTTCTTAGGCATCTTGCCATGATCAGATCTAAGTAACATTGCCTCGTAAATCGGCAAGCAATTGACAACTGCAAATCCGGCAATGAATAGTTGGATGAATAACTCGTCTAAACTTTCCATCCTAAAGATTACTGTCATGATTCCTTTGACAAATGCTATCAGATTGATGATCGATACTGTTGCTAATGGCACAAACATAGGTGAAGGAATTCCAAATGTGAAGACGCTTTGATCATACATTTTTCTTTCATCCTGCCCTACTACTTTGCTTGTAACGTTGAATCCTTTTGTTGTGATGCCTAACTTTTTTGTTAGGTACTCTATTGAGGCGAAAAGAAAAGGTGACAATGCCTTCACGTACCACATTCTTTGGTCGTTCCACCACCTTTTCGTTGTACCTTTGAACAATATGAACTGTACAAAATCATGTGCATAGGCTCCAAAGAATAGGAAGACATACAAGAAGAACCATGGATTGGAAACCTGTCACAAGTTCCAAAAAGGAGTTGTAAACTCAACTGAATGAAATGAGCATATAGAGGAAACTAGGCTAGCGTGTTTGGTCAAGCTTCTGCAAAGTTAAAAGTGCTTATTTTAAAAAGTTACGGTGTTTGTCCATGCTTTAAGGGGAAAAATAAATACTTTCGAGTAGTAGCACAAGTAGTTTTTGAGAAACTTGATGAAGTAGTTTTTCCTCAAAAGTACTTTTGGAACCTTGGTCAAACACAACTTACTGTTTTATTACTGACGAAAGTGTCTTTTCAAACTGATTAGTCAAACACAAACTGTTACGCTCTAAAAGTATTTTTCCAAAAGCACTTCTTTCAAACAAGCAAATTCTAAAATAAGCAGATTTTCAAAAGTTTGACCAAACAGGCTACGAGAATTCAGATTTTGTACCTTGGGAAAGATGGAAATATTGTTGAGGAGACTTAGCTGTGGAACGGAGGCATATAGAGTGACCGGTATGCACCAAATTGGCCAGAAAACATAATGTATGTAGCAATTAGCCCTCAAAATTCCCAGAGCTTTGGTTCCAAATGTCAATGGACTGTATTTACAGGACAAAACTTCAAGGTGTCCAAAAGCCCATCTTTTAACCTGGCTTAGTACATCTTCTAAATTTATCGGTACTTCACCTAAAAATGCAGGCCTTTCAGTATCGCAAAATATTGAATCCCACCCTTCACAATGCATCATATAACCTGTGTATATGTCTTCTACAAGTGTTCCATACTTGATCCCCACCTGAAAATTCAAACGTACGTTCAATTTTCATTAGAAAAGGTCCACAATAGTCCCTAACATTTGAATTTTTGAACTAAAATAGTTTTTATTCTATCGTAAGTTGAGTGACTATCTCAAAAATCAACTCAAACAAAATGATGAGCATATAAAGTACTCCCTCTGTCCCATTTCGAGAGTCAAACAGTTTAAGTTTGACCAAGAATTTGCTCATGAAATTTTCAATTTTAAAAAAATGAAATTTATATATTTGTAAACTACACAAAAAGTACTATAAGTCTCAATAATTGATAATACAAAATATTTAAAAAATATAAGAAAAATTTACAGTCAAAGATAGACATGTTTGAATCTCGATATCCGAAATGTGTAGCATAAATTGGGACAGAGGGAGTAATTTTCGAATACAAGTTAGAGAACATACACAATGCATTTTGTTTGTTATTTAGAAAGTTTACCTTGGTACCCCACTCGGTGTTGTTGTACTCGTAGTTGCAGCTAGCAGCATGACTAGCTATCTCAACGACTGACACACTGGAGATAGCCATAGTTCGAGTATGGCTATCTCCAGAGTGTTCTACTGATGTAACTGATGATGGGTTACCATAAAGAGCACAACGATTGAAAAAACAGCCAGTTCCACAGTTATCAGGGCCACCAAGACCATCCAAGCCTGAAGGTGAAATTCGGAATGTACGGACATTATCACCTCCATATAAATCATCGTCGTTGAGTCCATGATATCGTTGAGGAAACTGAACATACCCTAATTTAGACCTAATTGAAGGATCACAAAAGTAACAAAGGACGCGCTGAGGCGTTTGAGGATCATTTGAGTACATGTCACAATCAAGAGTCAGAATTATTGGTGCGTTTGTCATTGCTTCTGAGACTCTGAGCTGAATGATTGAAGAAAAACAAAATCAAGATCATAGTACATCAATTTATTATATGGTGACGCGAAATATGACAACTAATTTGAGACGGTGGTGACTAACAATGCATATTTTCTTTAAGTGAGTATTCCCTCTAGTTCATATTAAGTGAATTGTTGGGGCAGTAGCAAAGTTAGAATTTTCATTAAGAAGGTTCAAAATCTGAAAAAATAAACACTTGAACTATTTGAAAGGGGGTTCGACATCTACTATATATACATGAAAACACTAAATCAAAAATGATCGTTTGTGGCAATTAATTAACGGCAATAACTTAATTGTCACTAAATATGTACTTTTAGCGGTAATTAGTACTCTTTATATATGTCACTAAAATCTTTAGCAACATTGGATTCAATGGCAATTAACTAGTGCAGGTAAAAGTTTTAGCACTCTTTGTTAATTTGTATATTTATTGCCACTAAAAAGTGTTTTTGTTGTAGTGAAAAATAACTTTAACCATATAGAAATAGTGTAATTTTTGTCGAAGAAGGTTCGAATGATCCCCTGATCTCAAGCTAGCTTCGCCCCTGGTTGGAGGTATGATATACTCCTTAAGAAAAATATTTAAGTACATAAATTAAAGGCTACTTTTCACTTTTACCCGTTTAATTATTTCCAAACTATTCTCCTAAAATTAAAAATCTCATGAAAAATATTTCTAACAACTCAAGAACAAAGAAGTATCAATTATCACAATGCTACAAATAAAAATGAGCTCTTCCTTTGTTTCTTACCAAAGCATTGAGTGCCCCAGCCTTGAAATGATGAAGTGAGGTTGTGCTTTTCTCTCTAGATACATAAATGAGATTTGGAATTGAGTAACCTTTGATGTCTTTATCTTTGTCACTTTCCAATAATACCTGTTTAAAAGAGTAGCAAAAGTCATAAACAAGATTTTTCTTGTCCCAACTTAAAAAGGACTAGGTCCACCTCATTTAATAGTTAGGTCCACCCCTCTAGACGTACATTATGTTGGGTTTTAAAAGGTATGAACAAGAAATGAAAGGTTGTGATTTTTACGAAGAATTGTGACATTTACAAAAGATTGTGTTACACATTATTGTTTTGTTAACTTGTAAACTATGTGCCAAATTGATTATTAGCTTCGTAAGCACAAATTGCACCTTGTGTTGGTGCATGGTTGAGTGCCACATGATTTGAAACTAAAAAGTTCAATTTTATGTGCATCAACAACAATATATAATGCCACATAATCTGATACAACAACATATTCAGTGAAATCTCATAATATAAAGTGGGGTTTGACAAAGATAAAGTGTACGCAAGCCTTAACATTATCTCTTTAAGATAGAAAAGATATTTCTAAAGAACCCTCGATTCAAGCAAATCAAAACAGTAATTATACGAGGAGGGGAGGGGATGAGGAGAATGATAATGGGAAAAACATGACAACTAATAGCAAAGTAGTACGACATATATATGCAAGGAACCATAATAATAACAACAATGTGGGATCAGCTAAACACAGTAAACCACATATGATATCAAATATGATCAACAACAATATATAGTGCCACATAATCTCACACAAAGACATATTCAGTGGAGTCTCGTAATATAAAATGAGATTTGGAGAAGATAAAGTGTACGCAAGCCTTATCATTATCCCTTTGAGGTAGAGAAGCTATTTCTGAAAGACCCTCGATTCAAGCAAATCAAAACAATAATTATACGAAGAGGGGAGGAGAATGATAGTGGGGAAAACATGACAACTAATAGCAAAGTAATACGAAATATATATATGCAAGGAACTGTAATAATAACAACAAGATGGGATCACCTATAAACACAGTAAACCACATATGATATCAAATACCAAAAGCCAAAGCAACCTGGATTATAGCAGGATGATCTTTGGGAGTGAATCCTTTTGTCCATTTGCTAAAAGCTTGACGTTGTTGTGGGTCACTAATACACTCATCAACAACCTCACCTCTCTCAACAACATTCTCTATCCTCATCTTCATGTCCAAGTACAAATTCTACATAATCACATCATGACATAATTAAAAGTTAGAAACTACATTATATTAATGCATATTACTTAACTTTTTGATATTCATAAGTTACTTTGATCCAACTGTTTTGAATTCGTGTACAATATAATATGTAGTTAAATGACATTAGTTATCAAATTTTATCAGTCACTAATTTTTTATTTTCTAGTAATGAATTGCATAATAATTATTTCTACATTAATGTTCAAAGATTTTATTAAGAACATAATAATTGTTGCATTTTTCATTTAAAAGAAAGCTTGCTTCTCTAGTTATGTCTTTATTTATTAAACAGGATACAATAATTTTAACAATTACTGTTAATCTAGTTTCTTCCATATAAGGGGTAGTTTGGTAGAGTGTATTAAGAAAAATAATGCATGCATTAGCTTTGTTCATTACTAGTACCTTATTTGGTACTCTTTTCCAACCTAAGTATAATTAATGCAATCATTAGTTATATACTCTATTGTGTATTAAGATGTGTATTACTAATATCTCGATTTCTAGATATTAATTAGCAATGCAGTGATTTTAATGCATGCATTAGCATGATTAAAAATCCAATTGCCCCTCAAAATCTTTTTTTATATTTTTTCCACCATAATAATGGAGAGTATCTTTGTACGTAAATAATTTTTTTATGCAATGCATGTTATTTTTAATGCATCAAATCAAACAATACATAAAAATACTCTATGTATAATTAATGCAAGCATAACTAATACATGTATCGCTAATGCAAGCATTACTTACACATTTTATTTTAAGCAATATTTTTTACACTCTATCAAACGATCCTATAGTGTAAGCTTAAAATATACATCAAGTTTCAGACGATGACATAGGAATTGCTCCAATCGTGATTGAAAATTACTTTTACATGAGTTTGTATTAGTCCATATGTATTTGGTCATGTTTTATTGTGAAATTTTTAAAAAAATTATTTTGAAAATGAAAAATGATATTTAAAATTGTAGTTGTTTTTGACTTTTTGTGAGTAATTTTAAATTAAAAAATATCTTTTTATTATTTTTCAAAACTTTTGAAATTATGAAAAGATAGGGCCAAATGCCTCCAATTCTGTTTATATTCTAAGCACAATTTATTTCGTATTGATTTTTGGTCCTTTCTGTATCCTTTAAGTGTCGGTAGGTAACATATTATTTGAAAATGATTTGGGCGTTTTCCTACTTTTCCTTGGCACGTAAAAACATTATATTATAATCCAAGAGAATCTAATGCTATTTTCAATGATGACCTCTAATAGTTTGACTGGTGTTATTATAGTTGACATAGGATAGGAGATTTATAAATAGTTTGATGTAAAGTATAAGATATAAAGTTTTAGGTATAAATTATAGGATTATTTTATTTTATGTTTGATTAGAGGTATTAAATAATTTTAGAATTATTTATCACATTATTTATACGTAATGAATAATTTATTCTATCTTTATGATAGAATAACTTATTTTAGAATAATTTATTTTAAAATAATTAATTTTGAGATAACGTATTTCCAACCAAACGACCCTAAGTATATAGAATTGAGAAGAAGGTAGAAAATGTAATGTGATAGATTTCGTTTTTCGAGATTCAAGCAGCTTAAGTTTGGCCGATAATTTGCTTATGAGATCTTTAAATTTATTAAAATGAAATTTATATATTTATTAACTACGTAAAAAGTACTATAACTCATAATAATTGATAATTCCAAATATATGAAAAATTTACGATTAAAAATAAACTTATTTAAATATCAAAATTCAAAATGTATCACATAAATTGAGACATAAAGAAAAATATTTTTTATATTTAATAACAATTTAGTTTTACATTTTATCTTCAATGAGACCATATGTATATACGTTCATAAAATATTTATATTTTTTTAAAATCACAAGTTATCAATATTTCCATTCCAGTAAATTCTGACCAAAGGAATAATAGACATGTCTATGGTCTAATACTATCTTCGTCTATTTTTAATTGTTATAGTTTTCTTTTTAGAGTCAAACCATAAAATCTTATACTAATATTATTAATATAAAAAAAAATTGCAATTTACAATACTTTTTGTATAATTTTTTAATATCTAAATTTTTTATTTAAAATATCAAATTACTATAATCTAATTTAATTTTGCAAATTAGTTATTAACTCTCGAAAATCACAACATTAATGGGAGAAGTAATAAAGATATATATAAGAGTAAAATTAATTAATCAAATGCTTCTAATTACCTCAATAATCTGAAATTGAGAAGTTATAGTATGGTTTCGCCGGAAATATTCCTCCGGGCACCTCTGCTCGATCTTATTTTCCCGGCAATAAGGCACCCAATTCCGTGCAAATTCCGCCGCTTCCATTAGAGCAAACAGAATGAGCTTCGATCCTCCGTCATCCGATACGTAAACCGAAAGCTTCTCCGTCGGATAATCATAAGCCAAAACAGATAAAACCGTGTTAACAGTAGTCAACGGCGGCTCCTTGAACGGATCCGCCGTACATATGAATATGTCAATCGCCGGAAAATCCTTATTGTCCACCCATTGTTTGAGGTTTTCAGGGAACTGTTGACGAGTAACTGGGTTCATGAAGAATGATTGTGATGTGAACCACATGAATGCCAGAATGAAATCGGATATCAACATGAAAATTGACAGGCGGCCGCGCGGGGGAACTGCGGTGAATGTGAGCAAGTGGTGGTAGAACAAAGCTATAATGGCAAATCCATATACAGATGAAAATATTCGGTTGAGTAATTTGCGTCCGTGCATTATTTTCACAGAGTGAAGAGAAGAAGAAGATTCTTCCATTTTTCTTATTGGAAGAAAATAGAAACTTCACACTCTGTAATTATTAGTTGAGAAACTGGAAAAACAGCATCGCTAATGGGGGCAGCAGGGCTAATTAGATTTGCAGTGGGGAAAAACAGCAGATAGCCATATATAAAGGGAGCACAGCATTACTTTAAAATGAATTTGTTTTTTTTAGTTCGGAGACAAAAGGGTCACTCTCACTCTATTGGATATGTGCATGTTGAATTCTCTAAAAATAACGTATTTTTTGAAAACTCAATATCAAAAGTGAAGAGTCTGCTTAACTTAGTTTAGTAGCACAATAGATTTGTGTGTTTGTGGAGTTATAGGGCACCTCGCGGAATGAATAAGGTCGTGGATGGAAGCACTAGCACGATCAATGTTAGAATTGAAATTTTTATTACAAGGTTCAAATATTATAAAGTAAACGCATAAAAAAATTGAAGGAATTCAATAATTTCTATATATACCTAAAATATAATTTTAACTTTATATAAATAATATTTTTTTTTTATTAGAAAAAGTTTAGAGGAAAACCTTTGAATCCATACTAGTTCCGCAATTCCGCATATGAGCACTACAATGGTAAGTCGGAGCACGACAAACGTATGTATGTCATGGGCAATAGTTGGTGAGTGTTGGTCAATGTTTTTATTTTTACTTTTTCACTGTTTTAAAAAATAACTTTCATTTGTTATTATTAATGTATTAAGAAAATATAATTAATTTTATTTCATATTTATCCCTTAATTTATTTTTTAATATCTAATATTAAATATTAATTAATAAAAATATTATGTTAAATAATTATATTAATTATTTTCTTAATAAGTGTGTCAAATCTTAATGTGACATTATTTTTTTCTTTCCAATACTGACATTTTTTCAGTTTTCAGTTTCCATTTTTCTAATGTATAATATATCTATTGTATATTTTACGTTTTAAAATTTTGTGTATCAATTTTCAAATATATGTTAAAAGAATTCAACTATACCATAAAAAATTAAATTATCATCAAGAATCTAAAAATAAATAAAATTCTAAAATATAACCAACAGTTTCAAATATTTAACAATGACTAGTTACATAAAAAAAGTACTGTATAAGTCAAACAAATAATTAAAAATAGTCCAAGCAGAATCACCTGCAAATTGCAATAAATAAACTCCATGACTATATTCCATTCCAAACAAAAATTCAAAAGAGGTGAAAAGAATATTTCCAAATGCATATAAGGAGTAATAGTATGAAAAATTCCATGACTAATTTACTTAAAAAAATAATGTGCAGTACCAAACGAACAAAAATTATTAAAACAATAAAAATATATTAAAAGTCATTGGTTTTATTAATATTACTACTAGAATACTAATTTTACAATTCTAGAAAAAAAGAAGTCAAATGGCCGTTTGGTCAAGCCATCAGATAAAGGGGTTTGTTTTGATATTTTCTTTTTCAAATAAATTGTCCATTTTAGTATTATTATTTTTCTTAAAAAATGACTCTTTTGGCTCCGAACTTTTGATTTGGTTGTTTCTGCGATATATGATATTTGTGTTGGAGCATCGATTAATTTAAATTTGCATTGTGTAAGAAAAAAACTTAAGCTCATTTGGAAAAAAATAAATATAAAACTCGAATTTAAAATTTAAGTGAGAGAATTTTATTCATCCCATCATAACCTTGATTGATGAGAGAATATGATTATGTGTACATGATGCTCGTCTTTTTTGCTTTGAAGAAGGTTTATTACTATAATGTGAAATGTTTTTAATTAGAAATAGAATTTAAGATTTGGTTTATAGAATTTATGATTTTAAATTTATCATGACATTACAAATATAACTAGTATAATCTTATATATTAAAAAGAAAAAGAATTTTAAAATGAAATAACTTTTAAAAGATATAAAAAAGGAAAAAATAATAATATCATATAAAATAAAACAGATAAACTATAGTAAGTAATTATTCTTCAAAACTTTATTAAACAATTATGAAATATAAAAAAAATAATCACAAAAATCCTGTGTGAGTAAATAATTTCTTACACGTTTTTTTTTGTTTAAATAGGAATGAAAACATTTTGTCAGACCATCAAGGACGTGGGGCAAGTTAAATTTCATTTTCGAGTACTAGTATTGAGTATGAATTTTTTTTTGATAGAGAGAATTTCTCTTCAAATGAGGCCCTATATGGTATAAATTAAAATTAATCGAGCTCCAATATAAGTATCAGACACCACCAGATAAGAAAAACATTTTGTGATCAGACAATCAACGGATGTTGAACAGTAGATGAGGCTGCAACTCCTATAACTAGAAGTTTTATGTTCGAGACCTGAGTATGAAAAAAATTCTTGATAGAAATCGTTTCTTTCCAAAGAAGGTCCTATGCGGTACAAATTCAAAATAATGAAATTACAATATGAATATCAAACACCAAATAAATTTTGTTTTAAAAAATATTTTATCAGAGATTATGTCATTTTCCATCGATAGCCACCAGCCACGTGCAAGAAACTAGAAAGAGTATCCATGAATTCACGTGGTAGGTGAACCTTGCAAGGTCCACAGAAATGGAAGCATCAATTGTCAATTGACATTATTGACGGAGTTAAAATTTTAATTTTATAAACTCTAGGTTTTAAAATAACTATTTTAAATATAATAACTAGGCCTCTAAATTTAATATTTTTAATTACAATTATATTGTTTGAGCAAATGTTATTAAGTTCAACAGTGGCGGATCCAAGATCTTAGGCTCGTGGGTGCTCACTTCTCTTATTATAAAGTTACTATAAATCGCATTGTATAACTGTATAAATATACAACTATTTAAACGTTATAGTTAAAAACTCTTCATTTCTTAGAAAACTAAGAAATGAAGTTCAAATTTTCCTAGCTTCTCTTACCTATTACAACTAATAATTCACTCTTGCAAGCACCATAGTTTATTTTATGTTAAAGAAATGAGCACTACACAACCATTCAAAAATTCATCACCTATATTATTACGAAGTTCATTTTTGATGTACTTCATGGGTGAAAAAGCTTGTTCCACAGAAACAGTTGCCACACGAAGAATGAGAGTCAACTTGATAAGCAAGTAAACAAGTAGCCAAGTTTGATGCAGATTTGACTTCACCAATACTTTAGCAAAGTCACTAATTTCCTTCAAGTTGAAGAACTTCTTGTCAGAATTACGAGCATAAACTATAAAATTATCAAGCTGACAACTGAGATATCTAAGCTTATTGTTATTAAACTCATTCATATAATACTCAGTCAACCCCATTATCCTGGTCTTATCAAAACCACCAAATGAACTAACTGGATTCAAGCTAGTCATGCCAAGAAATAAGTCACTACTCACAACATTAAAACAGTTATTAAGCTATTGAAGATGCAAATTAATAAAGACATAACAAATTTCAACGCGCAAATGATGAGAATATGTAACATCAAGAGATTTACGCTTGGACTTTCCTGGAAAGTAGCTACCATTCGTGAAAATGTAACATCAAGAAGTAGTGATTGCCGCTAAAATACACATTTAACAGTAATTCAGCTATTATCCTTAATTAATTGTCGCTAAAGATTATTTTTGTTTTGTATCTATACATATTGATACATAATTTGCAAATAAAATTTTAAAATGTTATATCAGATGTGGAACACCTACTGCTAACTCTCAAGTCAGGCAAATCACTCTTTGATAGGGGTGGACAAACTCAGTCCAAATATTCATGATCGATCTAATTCATTTATGTTTGGATAAGTTAATAATCCTCTTATTTTATTATATTAACTCATTGATCTGTTTATTTCATCCCATTTTAAATTTGAGCTAATATCATTACAAATGTGTTTTTTAAAACATTTAAATAAAACTTCTCATGAATCAATTTGAAATGAATTTTAATATGATATTATAAATAATAATTTATTTTATGCACAAGAAATCTCATGAATCAATTTGAAATGAATTTTAATATGATATTATAAATAATAATTTATTTTATGCACAAGAAAATACATGATCGTAAAATATTGAGATCTAATAGTAAGAAAAATGTATAATTTATGGGAAAAACAAATTGGGCTGCTAGCAAGAGTCAATCCCTCGACCTAGCAGTCCCAAACGCATGACTTTATGATCAGTGCTTTTGTTCAAAATTCAATGGGTGCTAATATGTATTATATATTCATTTTTGCAGATTTTCTATATAAATATACAAAAAATTTGCCGGGGTCAATGGGTGCTCGAGCACCTGACACGCTCCACGTAGATCCGCCCCTGAGTTCAACTAATAGTGTGTTGGGTTTATTCGTTATCCATCCCAAATTGACACGAAAAAATTACATATTTTTTTTTTTTGGGCAAAAAGTCAATGGGCTAGAATTTTATTTCAGCTATCAAAGTGAGGAAAAATTACCTAAAAACACATCTTATTTACCATTATCTATAATATTCTCTAACATTAAAAAAAATCTCAAAAATCCCTCTCGGATACATCACTTCACTCTCGTTGATACATCCCTATCCATCTCAGATACATCCATCCTCTCTTTGATACATTCCTTCCGGCCTCTCACATACATCACTCTCCTATATATCCGGATGTCATATCCCCTCTCTGATACATCCCTCCCCTCTTTGATACATCTCTCGCCTATGTATCCGAATGTCTGCTGATGTATCCGAAAGTCCAGTGACGTATCTGGAATATAATTGTCTATAAAGATTTTTTCTATCCTATATTTTCATCATAGTATTGCATAAATGACTTGGGATACTACAAACAAGAATCTGAAATCCAATCCTCCCTCATGTTTAGGTAGACATGTATTAGATCAGGAGACCCGATGCTTGATCTTCTTTGCAAAACTCTTACGCGGTTCTTTTATGATAGATTTTGAGAAAATTATAGTTGATAGTACATACAAGATATATATATATATATATATATATCTTTTTGTTTTAAATTTCACCATAATTTTTACATGACTTGTGATACATCAAACATATATAGATCTCAATTCAATCCTTCATTTTGTTTGGATACACATATTAGACCATAGGAATTATAAAAAAATATTAAAACATGTTCAATAGAGAAGTTTAATTATATATATTTGATGATTTTTCTTTTATAAATACACGATAGAATAAAAGGTACTGAATTCAATCAAATTCATATATCCGAACTAAACATCTACCTATCTACCCCTATATAAAATATAGTTCAGGATATGATTGAATTTGTTGGCATTCATAACAAAAATTCTAAATCCATCTCTATACGAAGTTAAAGGGGGATGAAAGCTTTGTGTGTATGTATATGTACATTATTGTGTTTGTGAATCCAACCAGGGCTCTTCTTTCACATAATAAAAAAAATGTTTGGTGAATATTCTTCTTTTAGTGTTAACATATTTTATTTTATAAAATAGTGGTAAAAGCATATAAAATTTAAGTTATAAAATTATAATGTTGACTTTTCAAAGAAGAACAGAACATGCAATACACTGATATTAAAAACTAGGCATTAACTACCAACAGGGCGCCTCTATAGCTTTTTTATTGCCTTACACCTTTAAGTTATTGAGTATTATTCGTTGAAAATATAAAATTTCATATAAGAGAAAAAGAAGTAATAAAGTTTTGAGAAATTTTGAATATTACGTTTCAAGAAAAGATTAAATAATTGTCTCTAACAAATTTCATATGCGTGTTTAAAATAATAACACATGCATGTTATTATCGGTTGCCTAGAGTCAAATTCGAACGAAGACCTTAAATTCTAATAAATATTTTTTATGAAGTTTATTATAGCAAATTATTTGATCTTCCTTGAGACAGTGATCAAGATTTGTCAAACTTCTATTACTTTTTTCCTCTTATACAAAAAGTTTATATTTTCTACAAATAATATTCCACATATTCTTCATTCAAAATTAAAATAAATTTTAAAACAAAATCCCTAGCAACTCTAAATACAAAACATACGATTTTTTTCCTAAAATTCAGCCAAGCATTATTATTTTTTTTTTTATAATTTTTAATCTATTTATATTTGTTGCATTACCTATATCTTATTTTATACAATACACCATGAATACTTCAATGCTCGTAGTGATTGTATCAATATCAAAATTGTTACAAATCCATTTAATATGGATGTTTCTTTTCATCAACCTAACGTAATGCATGTATTAATTTAATGTAAGAATTAAAGATTACAAATGTATTTTGGTTAAGGTAGTAAACGATGATTTCTACCTCTTATAAAAGGGTCTTCTTCACCCTTAAGAAAGATACAATTGAAGAGATTAAAATAAGGCTCTCAACTTTATACTTTCCATCACACTTTGCCTTACTTTCTTGTTTAAGTATTCGTGCATTTTCCTCTTGTTTTACAACACGTTATTAGCACGAGTCTCTAACCAATTAAAACCTACTTAATTCGGAATTATCTTTTTTCCTAGAAGTTAATCAACTTTCTTTTAGAGTCAGGTATACATTTATGTGTTTATAACAACTCTAATAGGACTTGCATAAATCTTTGATCTGTAATTTAATTACTGCATATATAACTTGTTTTAGGTATTATTATGATACTTTACTAGACATAATAATCAATGCGTTATACGTTTCAGATTTATATTTTTATGTTGTTTATATGCTACTAACTTATAACTCTAAATTAAATATTAGGGAATATGACAACATGCTAGTTAGAAGACTTGTAAGTATTTTCTTGTCATAAATCTATGATAAATATTTGTGTGCCATAAAGAAGAATAGTATTATATTAAATATGACTTGAAAATCTTATAAAAGTTTGACGTTAATAACTATATTGAAACTAGTAATAAATATTGTAAAATAATTAGAACATAGATTAAATTTACCGTTTCATACTTTATGAGTTTAGATGTTTTTGTAACATTTCATGTTCATTCATATAATATACTTTATACTAATTCTTAATCATTTGAAACATAAATTTATCTTTTATTATAAAGAAATCAACATCACGTTATTAACTCAACTATTCTATGATAGTTTTTATCATGTTGAATTTGTCAAAGCTTGAATTATTGGCACTTGATGCTGAAATTCACCTTACCGCTAAGGGTCTTGGTGATAGTATAATCGAAGGAAATAAAGCATCAAATCAGGATAAATCGAAAGTTATGAATTTCCTTCGTCATCATCTTGATGAAAGCTTGAAGGTTGAATACTTAACAGTGAAAGATCCACTTGAATTGTGGATAGGTTTGAAAGGGAGGTATGACCACCTCAAGGCAACAATATTGCCAAGGGATCGTTATGAGTGGATGCACTTACGGTTTCAAGATTATAAAACTGTAATTGAGTTTAACTCTGATGTACTTAGAATCACTTTCCAACTAAAATTATGTGGGAAAACTATAAAAGATGAGGACATGTTGGAAAAGACACTAACTACTTTCCATGCCTCTAATATGATATTACAACAACAATACCGTGAAAAGGATTTTCAGAAATATTCTGAATTGATCTCATGCCTTCTGGTGGCTGAGCAGCATAATAACCTTTTAATGAGAAATCATGAAGCCCGTCCCACCGGAAGTGCTCCATTACCGGAGGTGCATGGGGTAGAAGCACACGACCAGTCTGAAATAAGACAAAATAATCTGGGCCATGATAATGTGCGTGGGTGTGGCAAATGCAAATATGATATAATAATCGTCGAGGTGGTGGTTATAACAAAAGGGAGAACAGTGTGGGTTCTCAAAATAATCCTTATAAAGGAAAGGGCGATCACTATCATCATTGTGGCCTTAAAGGTCATTGGAAAAATGAATGTCGGGCACCTGAGCATTTTGTAAGGTTGTATCAAAATTCCTTCAAAAGGAAAGAAAATAAAGGCGGTGCCTCCTCTTCTAATGCCCGGGTGGAGTCACACTTGACTCTCAAAGATGATCCTCAAGCAGGATCTTCTTAAAAATATGATGAGAATATTAAGGCAAATTTAGAATTGAAAGATGATGCTTTGATGGGATCGATGATATTACTCATCTAGAAGTTGAGGACTTCTTTGGGGATCGCAACTGAAGATTGATAATTGAACTGGGAAATAAATAAAGTTGTTATGTGTTTTTAATGTCTTATTTGAAGTTCACGTACTTAAATTTTCTTTTGTTAAGTTTCATACTTCTTATTATGTATTTTTATTTTTATAAAGATAAATAAAATTTTCCAGTCTTCAGTTGGCTCCAAGATGAGTAATGGAGATATATGCCTTCTGGACAGTGACACAATACTAAGAGAAAAGAAATATTTCTCTCATTTGATTATGAGAAAGGCTTATGTTAATACAATATCTAGTAGTACAAAATTAATTGAGGGCTCTGGAAGAGCGGTCTTATTACAACCTGGAGGAACATTATTAATAATTGATAATGCATTGTATTGTAGTAAGTCTCAAAGAAACTTGTTAAGTTTCAAGGTTATTTGCCAAAATGACTGACTATCATGTTGAGACTGCAAATGAAGAAAATGTTGAATAACTTTATATTACTACAATAAATATGGAGAAGAAAACTGTGCATGAAAAATTGGGTTGTACCATACAAATATTGGTACAGTTGAATCACATGACGTAGTAAACAAAAGGTTTACTGATTCTAATGATTTTGTCATTTGGCATGACTGATTGGGCCATCCTGATTATAATATGATGCGCAGAATAATTGAGAATTCACATGGGCATACTTTGAAGAACCAAAATGTTCTTCAATCAAAGGAATTTTTTTGTGTTGCTTGTTCACAAGGAAAGTTGGTTACCAAACCATCAACGACTAAGGTTGGAGTGGAATCTCCCGTATTTCTAAAACGGATACAAGGTGATATATGTGGGCATTTTCACCCTACATGTGGACCATTTAAATATTATATGGTCTTGATAGATGCATCTACAAGATGGTCTCATGTGTGCTTATTATCAACTTGCAATATGACTTTTGAGAGGTTGTTGGCTCAAATAATAAGGTTAAAAGCACAACTTCCAGATTATGCAATAAAAACAATTCGTCTTGATAATGCTGGTGAGTTTACATCTCAGGCATTTAATGATTATTGTTTGTCCATTGGAATAACAGTTGAATATCCCGTTGCACATGTTCATACTCAAAATGGTTTAGCAGAGTCATTGATTAAATGTCTTCAATTGATAGCTAGACCATTGTTGATGAGGACAAAGTTACCTGTTTCGGTTTGGAGGCATGCTATTTTGCATACAGCGACACTTGTGCGCATAAGGCCAACCAGTTATCATGACATCTCCCCATTACAATTGGTTTTTTGGTCAGGAGCCAAACACTTCCCATCTTAGAATCTTTGGTTGTACGGTAAATGTTCCAATTTCTCCACCACAACGCACAAAGATGGGTTCCCAACGAAGGTTGAGGATATATGTTGGGTATGAATCTCGTTCTATTATAAAATATTTGGAACCTAGAACTGGAGATTTATTTACGGTAAGATTTGCTAATTGTCATTTTGATGAATCAGTATACCCAACATTAGGGGGAGAACAAAAGCAGTTGGGAAATTAGATAAATTGGAATTCACTTTCACTGTCTCATTTAGACCCTCGAACAAATCAATGTGAGCAAGAAGTTCAAAAGATAATTTATTTGCAGAATATTGCAAATCAACTGCCGGATGCATTTACTAACCTTCCACGGGTTACTAAATCATATATCCCAGCTGCTAATGCTCAAGTTCTAGTTGATGTCCCTATAGGACAAAATGTTAAGGCAAATGAGTCTGAACCACGCTTAAAACGTGGTAGACCAATTGGTTCCAAGGATAAAAATCCTCGAAAAAGGAAAGAAATAAATGATCAAGATGATCATAATATGGAGGCAATTGCTCATGAAGAGCTCCGAGACATAATAAATGATGACACCACAAAAGAGGTCCATGTACCTGAAAATAATGAGAATGAAGAAATCTCTATAAATTATGCTCGACGAGAAAAAGGTGGAATCGAAATAATATTATGGTGGATAATATTTTTGCCTATAATGTTGTAGATGAAATAATGCAACAAGATGAGAATTTAGAACCAAGATTTGTCAATAAATGTAGACAGAGAAATGATTGGCCAAAATGGAAGGAAGCAATTCAAACAAAATTGGCTTCACTTGAAAAACGTAAAGTTTTTGGACCAATAGTCCGAACACCTGAAGGTGTCAAGCCAGTGGGGCACAAATGGGTTTTTGTGTGAAAACGCAATAAAAATGGTAAAGTCGTAAGATACAAAGCACAACTTGTGGCACAAGAATTTTCGCAAAGGCCTGGCATTGATTATGAGGAGACGTATTCTCCTGTGGTAGATGCAATTACCTTCAGGTATCTAATAAATATGACAGCTCATGAAAAACTTGAAATAGATCTAATGGACGTTGTTACAACCTATTTATATGGCTCACTAGACCACAATATTTTTATGAAAATCCATGAAGCACTCAAAGTGCCTGAAGCATATAAAAATTCAAAGAAAAATTATTCAATAAAGCTTTAGAAATCCTTTATGGATCGAAACAATTAGGGCGAATGTGGTATAATCGTCTTAGAGAATACTTGCTAAAGGAAGGATATAAGAATGGCCCTATTTGACCTTGTATTTTTATACGAAGGTCAAAATCTGAATTTGTAATAATATATGTTTATGTTGATGACTTGAACATCATTGGAACTCCTGAAAAGCTTTCAAAAGTTGTTGAGTGTTTGAAAAAAGAATTTGAAATGAAAGATCTTGGTAAGACAAGATTTTGTCTTGGCCTTCAGATTGAACATTTGACAAATGAAATATTTATCCATCAATCAACATATACTGAAAAGGTTTTGAAGCGATTTTACATAGATAAATCACACACATTGAGTACCCCGATGGTTGTAAGATCTCTTGATATAAAATAAAGATCCATTCCGACCTCAAAAAAAAGGATGAAGAGCTTCTTGGTGATGAAACACCATATCTCAGTGCTATTAGGGCACTAATGTACCTTGCCAACAATATCCGACCAGATATTTGCTTCGCAGTAAGTTTATTTGCGAGATTCAACTCATTTCCAACAAGAAGACATTGAAAAGATGTCAAGCATATATTCAGATATCTTCAAGGAACAATTGATATGGGATTGTTGTATTCTAATGCAACCAAGTCAGAATTGACAGGTTATGCAGATGCAGGATATTTGTCTGACCCACATAAAGCCCGATCTCAGACAGGCTATTTATTCACATGTAGAGGTACAACTATATCATGGCGTTCGATGAAGCAAACAATAGTAGCTACTTTTTCAAATCATGCAGAGATAATAGCCATTCATGAAGCCCGTCGAGAGTGTGTATGGTTGAGATCAATGACTCAACACATGTTGCAATTAGCGGTCTTTCTGTGCAAACAAAGATTCCAACAATATTGTATGAAGATAATGTTGCTTGCATAACTCAATTAAAGGGAGGATATATCAAAGGAGACCGAACAAAGCATAATTCACCTAAGTTCTTTTTCACACATGATCTTCAACAAAATTGTGAGATAAATGTTCAACAAATTCGTTCGAGTGATAATCTTGCAGATTTATTCACTAAGGCATTGCCAACGTCAACATTTAAGAAGCTAAGATATAAGATTGGAATGCGTCGTCTCCAAGTTATCAAATAATTTTTTCATCAGGGGGAGTAAAATACGCATTGTACTCTTTTTCCCTTAGCCAAGGTTTTGTCCCATTGGATTTTCCTGGTAAGGTTTTTAATGAGGCAGCACTCAAGGTGTATTACAAGATGTGTGTACTCTTTTTCTTTCACTAGGCTTTTTTCCACTGGGTTTTTCCTAGTAAGGTTTTAACGAGGTACATTATCTATAAACATCCAAGGGGGAGTGTTACAAATCCATTTAATATGGATGTTTCTTTTCATCAACCTAACGTAATGCATGTATTAATTTAATGTAAGAATTAAAGATTTTACAGAATTTTAATATTACAAGACAAGATCATATTATTTTCAATTTCGTTGGGCTAAACAATTCTTTATTTCAAGTTATCTTCTTTTTTTTGCAAGTTGATAAGTTCTTTTATTCCCCTATTGAAAATACCATGTTTATTTATAATTTTATATTATTTTTTATGAGAGGTGTGATTCGTCCATTACATTTTTTTTTAACGCTAGGAAAGGAGGAGTGTGATTCCCCAATTGAAAATGTTATATTTGTGTGATTTTCCAATTGAAAAATGTTATATTTACTTTTTTGTTTTTATGAGGGGGTGATTCCTTCATTATATATTATTTCTATTGTCTTATTAAAGAAGGGTTGCCACTCCTCCCTTACATATTATTTTTGTTATTCTATGAGAGTAGCTGAGTAGGGAAGTGATTCCCCTATTGAAATAGTTGTGTTTACTTATTATTTTTTTGTGAGGGGTGTGATTCCTCCATTACACTTTATTTTTGTTTTGCTATGAAAAGAGGGATGTGATTCCCCTACTAAAAATGTCATGTTTACTTATATTCTTGGTGAAATCTTTATTTTGTAGAATTTTTTTTATTGATTCTTGTAAATTGAAATTGATAGATTTTTTAAAAGAAATTTAATTCCTCTCAATCAAGTTCTAGTTTTAGATGAAGTGAGAAGACACTTAAATTTGATCCTGAAGAAAGAATACACATTGATAAATAAATAAATATAGCCTCATGATACGAGATGAAGTGAGAAGACATTATATTTAACGAAGGTTTGCTATACTTTCAGCCATAGGTTTGCTACAATTATAGGGTTGTTCATGGTTATGGTTAAAAAATCAAACCGAATTGCAATCCGAACCAAACCAATTAAAAAAATTGATATTTGGTTTGGTTTGGTTGGGTTGGGTTTGATTTTAAATTTTAAAACCCGAAACTATTTGGTTTGGTTTTGATTTCACTAAAAAATAACCAAAACGAGCCGATAAATTAGATATATAAATTTTATAATTATTTATATATTATTCATAAATAAAATATAAATATTTTATTAAATTTTAATTAACTTGAGTCTTAACTCTACCATTTTCTTAAGTCCAACACTTTAGCCCAACTATAACAATCCTAAGTTTAAGTCCATCAAAACCAATTTTAGCCTTTACCTACCCTACTTCACATAAAATAGTCACACTTTCTTTTTAATTGAATCACTTTGTTCGTGTAATGATAACTGTAGTATTGTTTAATTGAACCGACAATAGTTTTTCTGTGGATTATTCATGTACTAGGTGTTTGTGTCTATCGAGATACGTACGTCCTCAAACTATTACTTTCAAACTGAATAAATCAGAAAAACTGAACCAAACCAACAATAACCAATGCTTATTTTTTTTGTTTGGTTTGGTTTGGTTTTAGAAATTTAAAAAACTGACCAGATTGGTTTAGTTTTGATTTTAGTCAATAACCGATCCAAACCGAACCACGAACACCCCTAGCTACAAATAACTGATAAGGGAGAATTTCATAAACACTAAAACATCTTTACACTACTCCAGGAGGAAATGATCAAAAAATTTTAATTAACAGTCACCTAAACTTGGCCTAAGCAAACTAGCACAAGAAAGTTAGATGTCTCTTCAATCAAAGTCCAAAGCAAAATCATGGAAAACTATCGATGATTTCAAGTAGCATGAAAGACAAGCTAGTTCCCCCCATAAGGAGAGTGTGAAGTGTGAACAACACAGTCCTTTTCCATGGAAATGAAGGTGCAAACACAAAGAACAATCTCTTGCACGGACGATACTTGAACACACCTCTATTGGTAACATAGCTTATCAGTCTGTGTTATCATCCTCTGCTGAAGTGAACTAACTTCTAACTTATTAAAAGGATCCCCTTCCTTATCTCTCATGTTGCTGTACTCCATTAGTTGGGTTGAAGGGCTACATGCTGCAGAACAATTAAAAGAAAAAAGGAATCATGCCTAAGTAGTCTACAAGTACCATTACTTGGCAATCTGAATAACCAAGTTAAAATAAGTTTCATACAAGTCAATAGGTGAAAAATGGATAGTAATTAGTAGGTATTAAAAACATATTATCATAAATAACCTAGCAAAGATCTTATGAAGTTCACCAAATTGTTACTTACCTTAATTTGTGTTCTGTTGTATGTATAAGTTATGTGAACTAATCCATCGCTAGCTTGGATAACAGCTGGATAAGAGAACTCTCCTACAGGTTCCTCGAGTGTGACAACATCATGCCACGAGTCTCCATCATCTTCTGAGAGTGCTACCTTGAGCACACCCCTAGAAATGGTATTGTAAGCAAGCAAAAGACGTCCATCTTTCAGCTTAACCCCATCAATCCCTGCTTATGAATTATCATATAATCGATAACTATGTCGGAATGAATAACTGCTCCTCATATATTCCTGTGAAGTCATACTACTAATGTTCACATAAACAGACTCATAATCCTGTGACGTGTAGGAGTGGCAAACGAGCGAATCGAGTCGAATATGAATCGATCAAAAAAGGAGTTAAATAAAAATGGGTAAGTTACTCTACTCGACTTACATTTTAAATAGGTAAAAATGAGTTACCCAATGGATAATATGGGTAACCATATTTACCCATATTATAATAGAAATCTTGTTAAAAGCTTTAAAAACAAAAAAAGAAATTAAAGTTCTTTTTTATCACTTCACTCCACCCCCTACCAGCCCCCCTTAATCCCAAAAAAATGTAAAAAAAAAATTACCACCCCACCCCACCCTTGCCTGCCCCCCACACCCCATCCAAAAAAATTAACAAAATTTTAAATTTTTTCTTAAAAAAGTTACCCCCCCCCCCCCTCTCCACACCCCATCCAAAAGAAAAAAACAAAATTTAAAATTTTTTCATTAAATTTTTTTAAATACCATCCCACCCCCCTACCGGCCCCCCCACACCCCCTAACCCCCTCCCCCTCAGCACCCCATCCCAAAAAAAAATTAACAAAATTATTAATTTTTATATTAAATTTTTTTTCTTTTTAAAAAAATAAAATTATCACCCCACCCCCT